>WWET01003622.1:108435-121281 GCA_011038615.1 Limnodynastes dumerilii
CAATAACCCAAAAATAAAAACTGGGGATTAGGAATACTGACAGTGGTGATACCCCATAAACGAAAAGTGGGGATTAGGGCTACTGGCAGTGGCAATTAGGGAACTGACAGTGGCGATTAGAGATACTGGCAGTGGCGATACCCTATAAACAACAACTACATATTAGGGCTACTGACAGTGGTGATTAGGACCACTGGCAGTGGCGATATCCCATATACAAAAATTGGGGATTAGGGCTACTGGCAGTGGCGATTGGGTCTTCTGGCAGTGGTGATACCCCATAAACAAAAACTGGTGATTAGTTCTACTGGCAGTGGCGATACCCCATATACAAAAACTGGGGATTAGGGATACTGGAAGTGGTGAACAGGGCTACTGGCAGTGGCGATACCCCATAACCAAAAATTTGGGAATAGGGCTACTTACAGAAGCGATACCCCATAAACATAACCTGGGGATTAGAGCTACTGGCAGTGGCGATTAGGTCTACTGGCAGTGGGAATACCCCATATACAAAAACTAGGGATTAGAGCTACTGGCAGTGGCGATTAGGGCTACTGGTAGTGGAGATATCTAATAAACAAAAACTGGGGATTAGGGCTACTGGTAGTGGCGATTAGGTCTATAGGCAATGGCGATACCCCATAAACAAAAACTGGGGATTAGGGATAATGAAAGTTGCGATACCCCATCAACAAAAACTGGGGATTAGGATTACTGGTAGTGGCGATACAACATAAACAATTACTGGGGATTACGCCTACTGGCAGTTGTAATACTCCATTAACAAAAACTGAGGATTAGGGCTACTGACAGTGTCGATACCCCATAAACAACAACTGGGGATTAGGGCTACTGACAGTGGCGATGCCCCATAAAAAAAACAGGGGATTAGGTCTACTGGCAGTGGCGATACACCATAAACAATAATTGGAGATTGGGGCTACTGGCAGTGGCAATTAGGGCTACTGGAAATGACGACTAGAGCTACTGACAGTGGTGATACCCCATAAACAACAACTACGGATTAGGGCTACTGACCGTGGTGATTAGGACTACTGGCAGTGGCGATACCCCATAAACAAAAATGGGATTAGGGCTACTGACAGTGGCGATACCCCATAAACAAAAACTGGGGAGTAGAGCTTCTGGCGGTGGCGAATAGGTCTACTTGCAGTGGCGATACCCTATAAACAAAAACTGGGGTTTAGGGCTACTGCCAGTGGCGATTAGGGCTACTGACAGTGGGTTACCCTATAAACAAAAACTGGGGATTAGGTCTACTAGCAGTGGCGATTAGCACTACTGGCAGTGGCGATACCCCACAAACAAAAACTGGGGATTAGAGCTACTGACAGTGGCAATACCCCATAAACAAAAATTGGGGATTAGAGCTTCTAGGGCGATTAGGTCTACTGGCAATGGCGATACCTCATCAACAAAAAACTGGGGATTAGGGCTACTGGCAGTGGCGATTAGGGCTACTGGTAGTAGCAATACCTCATAAACAAATACTGAGGATTATGGCTACTGGCAGTGGCGATTAGGGCTACTGTCAGTGGCGATACCCTATAAACAAAAACTGGGGATTAGGGCTACTTGTAGTGTCGATTAGGTCAACTGGCAGTGGTGATACCTTTAAACAAAAATTGGGGATTAGGACTACTGAAAGTGGCGATACACCAGTAACAAAACCTGGGGATTAGGATTACTGGCAGTGGCAATACAACATAAACAATAATTGAGGATTAGGGCTACTGGCAGTGGCAATTAGGGCTATTGGCAGTGGCAATTAGAGCTACTGGCAGTGGCGATACCCTATAAACAACAACTACGGATTAGGGCTACTGACAGTAGTGATTAGGACTACTGGCAGTGGCAATACCCCATAGACAAAAATTTAGGATTAGGACTATTGACAGTGGCAATACCCCATAAACAAAAACTGGGGATTAGAGATTCTGTCTGATGATTAGGTCTAGTGGCAGTGGCAATACCCCATAAACAAAAACTGGGAATTAGGGCTACTGGCAGTGACAATTAGGTCTATTGGCAGTGGCAATACCCTATAATCAAAAACTGGGGATTAGGGCTGCTGGAAGTGGCTATTAGGGCTACTGGCAGTGGCGATACCCCATAATAAAAAACTGGGGATTAAGGCTACTGGCAGTGGCGATACCCCATAACCAAAAATTTGGGATTAGGGCTACTTGCAGTGGCGATATCCCATAAACAAAAACTGGGGATTAGAGCTAGTGGCAGTGGCGATATCCCATAAACAAAAACTGGGGATTAGAGCTAGTGGCAGTGGCGATTAGGTCTACTGGCATTGGCGATACCCCATATACAAAAACTGGGGATTAGGGTTACTTGCAGTGGTGATTAGGGCTACTGGTTAGGACGATACCCCATAAACAAAAACTGGGGATTAAGGCTACTGGCAGTGATGATTAGGGCTACTGGCAATGGCGACACCCCATAATAAAAACCTGGGGATTAGAGCTATTGGTAATGGTGATTAGGGCTACTGGCAGTGGCGATACCCCTTTAACAAAAACTGGGAATTAGGGCTACTGACAGTGGCGATACCCCATAATAAAAACTGGGGATAAGGGCTGCTGGCAATGGCGATACTCCTTAAACAATAATTGGGGATTAGGGCTACTGGAAGTGGCAATTAGGGCTACTGCCAGTGGCGATTAGAGCTACTGGCAGTGGCAATACCCCATAAACAATAACTGGGGATTAGGTCTACTGACAGTGGCGATACCCCATAAACAAAAACTGGGGATTAGAGCTTCTGGCAGTGGCGATTAGGTCTACTTTCAGTGGTGATACCCCATAAAATAAAACTGGGGATTAGGACTATTGGCAGTGGCGATACCCTATAAACCAAAGCTGGGGATTAGGGCTACTGGTAGTGGTGTTAAGGTCTACTGGCAGTGGAGATACCCCATAAACAAAAACTGGGGATTAGGGCTAATGGCAGTGGTGATACCTCATAAGCAAGTACTGGGGATTAGAGCTACTGGCAGTAGCGATTAGGGCTACTGGCAGTGGCGATACCCTATAAACAAAAACTGGGTATTAGGACTAACTGGTAGTGGCGATACAACATAAACAATAACTGGGGATTAGGGCTACTGGCAGTGGCGATTAGGTCTACTGGCAGT
This sequence comes from Limnodynastes dumerilii, assembly GCA_011038615.1. NCBI lineage: Eukaryota > Metazoa > Chordata > Amphibia > Anura > Limnodynastidae > Limnodynastes > Limnodynastes dumerilii. The sequence goes on from WWET01003622.1 coordinate 111,609, forward strand.
GGCGATACCTCATCAACAAAAACTGGGGATTAGGGCTACTGGCAGTGGCGATTAGGGCTACTGGTCATGGCGATACCTCATAAACGAATACTGGAAATTAGGGCTATTGGCAGTAGCAATTAGGGCTACTGGTAGTGGCGATACCCCATAAACAAAAACTGGAGATTCGGGCTACTGACAGTGGCGATACCTTTAAACAAAAACTGGGGATTAGGACAACTGAAAGTGGCGATACCCCATAAATAAAACCTGGGGATTAAGATTACTGGCAGTGGCAATACCCCATAAACAGAAACTGGGCATTAGTGCTACTAGCAGTGGGGATTTGGACTACTGGCAGTGGCGTTACCCCATAAACAAAAACTGGGGATTAAGGCTACTGACAATGGCGATACCCCATAAACAAAAACTAGGGATTAGGGATACTGGCAGTGGCGATTAGATCTACTGGCAGTGGCGATACCCTATAAACAAAAACTGGGGATTAGGGCTGCTGGAAGTGGCAATTAAAGCTACTGGCAGTGGCGATACCCCATAAACAAAAACTGGGGATTAGGGCTACTGGCAGTGGCGATTAGGTCTACTGGCAGTGGCGATACCCCATAAACAAAAACTGGGGATTAGGGATACTGGCAGTGGCGAATAGGGCTACTGGCAGTGATGATTCTTCATGAACAAAAACTGGTCATTAGTGCTACTGGCAGTGGCGATACCCCATAAAAAAAAACTGGGGATTAGGGATACTGGAAGTGGCGAACAGGGCTACTGGCAGTGGTGATAGCCCATGAACAAAAACTGGTGATTAGTGCTACTGCAGTAGCGATACCCCATAACCAAAAATTTGGGATTAGGGCTACTGGCAGTGGCGATTAGGGCTACTGGTAGTGGCGATATCTCATAAACAAATACTGGTAATTAGGGCTACTGGCAGTGACGATTAGGGCTACTGGCAGTGGCGATACCCTATAAACAAAAACTGGGAATTAGGGCTACTGGCAGTGGTGATTAGGTCTACTGGCAGTGGTGATACCCTATAAACAAACACTGGGGATTAGGGCTGCTGGAAGTGGCAATTAAGGCTACTGGCAGTGGCGATACCCCTTAAACAAAAACTGGGGATTAGGGATACTGGCAGTGGCGATACCCCATAAACAGAAACTGGGGATTAGTGCTACTAGCAGTGGTGATTTGGACTACTGGCAGTGGCGTTATCCCATAAACAAAAACTGAGGATTAGGGCTACTCACAATGGCGATACCCCATAAACAAAAACTGGGGTTTAGGGCTGCTGACAGTAGCGATACCCTATAAAAAAAATCTGGGGATTAGGGCTACTGACAGTGGCGATACCCCATAAACAATAACTGGGGATTAGGACTACTGACAGTGGCAATACCCCATAAACAAAAACTAGGGATTAGGGCTACTGGTAGTGGCGATACCCCATAAACAAAAACTGGGGATTAAGGCTACTGACAATGGCAATACCCCATAAACAATAACTGGGGATTAGGGCTACTGGCAGTGGCGATACCTCATAAACAATAATTGAGGATTAGGGCTACTGGCAGTGGCAATTAGGGCAACTGACAGTGGAGATTAGAAATACTGGCAGTGGCGATACCCTATAAACAACAACTACATATTAGGGCTACTGACAGTGGTGATTAGGACCACTGGCAGTGGCGATACCCCATATACAAAAATTGGGGATTAGGGCTACTTGTAGTGTCGATTAGGTCAACTGGCAGTGGTGATACCTTTAAACAAAAACTGGGGATTAGGACTACTGAAAGTGGCGATACACCATTAACAAAAACTGGGAAATAGGGCTACTGGCAGTGACAATACCCCATAAACAAAAACTGGGGATTAGTGCTACTAGCAGTGGTGATTAGGACTACTGGCAGTGGCGTTGCCCCATAAACAAAAACTGAGGATTAGGGCTACTGACAATGGCAATACCCCATAAACGAAAACTAGGTATTAGGGCTACTGGCAGTGGCGATACCCCATAAACAATAACAGGATTAGGGCTACTGGCAGTGGCAATTAGGGCTATTGGCAGTGGCAATTAGAGCTACTGGCAGTGGTGATACCCTAAAAACAACAACTACGGATTAGGGCTACTGACAGTGGTGATTAGGACTACTAGCAGTGGCGATACCCCATAGACAAAAAATTAGGATTAGGGCTACTGACAGTGGCAATACCCCATAAACAGAAACTGGGGATTAGAGTTTCTGGCAATGATGATTAGGTCTAGTGGCAGTGGCGATACCTCATAAACAAAAACTGGGAATTAGGGCTACTGGCAGTGGCAATTAGGTCTACTGGCAGTGGCGAGACCCTACAATCAAAAACTGGGGATTAGGGCTACTGGAAGTGGCTATTAGGGCTACTGGCAGTGGCGATACCCCATAATCAAAAACTGGGGATTAAGGCTACTGGCAGTGCCGATTAGGTCTACTGGCAGTGGCGATACTCCATAAACAAAAAGTGGGGATTAGGGATACTGGCAGTGGCGAATAGGGCTACTGGCAGTGGCGATACCCCATAAACAAAAACTGGTGATTAGTGCTACTGGCAGTAGCGATACCCCATAACCAAAAATTTGGGATTAGGACTACTTGCAGTGGCGATATCCCATAAACAAAAACTGGGGATTAGGGCTACTAGCAGTGGCGATTAGGACTACTGGCAGTGGCGATACCCTACAAACAAAAACTGGGGATTATAGCTACTGGCAGTGGCGATTAGGGCTACTGGCAGTGGCGATACCCTATAAACAAAAACTGGGGATTAGGGCTACTCGTAGTGTCGATTAGTTCAACTGGTAGTGGTGATACCTTTAAACAAAAACTGGGGATTAGAACTACTGAAAGTGACGATACACCATTAAAAAACCTGGGGATTAGGATTACTGGCAGTGGCAATACAACATAAACAAAAACTGGGGATTAGGGCTACTGGCAGTGGCGATACCCCATTAACAATAATTGAGGATTAGGGCTACTGGCAATGGCAATTAGGGCTATTGGAAGTGGCAATTAGAGCTACTGGCAGTGGCGATACCCTATAAACAACAACTACTGATTAGGGCTACTGACAGTGGTGATTAGGACTACTGGCAGTGGCGATACCCCATAGACAAAAATTTAGGATTAGGGCTACTGACAGTGGCAATACCCCATAAACAAAAATTGGGGATTAGAGCTTCTGTCAATGATTATTAGGTCTAGTGGCAGTGGCCATACCCCATAAACAAAAACTGGGAATTAGGGCTACTGGCAGTGGCAATTAGGTCTACTGGCAGTGGTGAGACCCTATAATCAAAAACTGGGGATTAGGGCTACTAGAAGTGGCTATTAGGGCTACTGGCAGTGGCGATACCACATAATCAAAAACTGGAGATTAAGGCTACTGGCAGTGCCGATTAGGTCTACTGGCAGTGGCGATACCCTATAAACAAAAAGTGGGGATTAGGGATACTGGCAGTGGCGAATAGGGCTACTGGCAGTGGCGATTCCCCATAAACAAAAACTGGTGATTAGTGCTACTGGCAGTAGCGATACCCCATAACCAAAAATTTGGGATTAGGGCTACTTGCATTGGCGATATCCCATAAACAAAAACTGGGGATTAGAGCTAGTGGTAGTGGCGATTAGGTCTACTGGCATTGGCAATACCCCATATACAAAAACTGAGGATTAGGGCTACTTGTAGTGGTGATTGGGGTTACTGGTTAGGACGATACCCCATAAACAAAAACTGGGGATTAAGGCTACTGGCAGTGGCGATTAGGGCTACTGGCAGTGGCGATACCCTTTTAACAAAAACAGGGGATAAGGGCTGCTGGCAATGGCGATACCCCTTAAACAATAATTGGGGATTAGGGCTACTGGCAGTGGCAATTAGGGCTACTGGCAGTGGCGATTAGAGCTACTGGCAGTGGCAATACCCCATAAACAACAACTACGAATTAGGGCTACTGACAGTGGCGATTAGGACTACTGGCAGTGGCGATACCCTATAAACAAAAGCTAGGGATTAAGGCTACTGATAGTGGTGTTAAGGTCTACTGGCAGTGGAGATACCCCATTAACAAAAACTGGGGATTAGGGCTACTGGCAGTGGTGATACCTCATAAGCAACTTCTGGGGATTAGAGCTACTGGCAGTGGCAATTAGGGCTACTTGCAGTGGCAATGCCCTATAAAATAAAACTGGGGATTAGGGCTACTGGTAGTAGTGTTAATCTCTACTGGCATTGGAGATACCCCATAAACAATAACTGGGGATTAGGGCTACTGGCAGTGGCAATTAGGGACACTGGCAGTGGCGATACCCCATAAACAAAAACTGGGGATTAGGGCTACTGGCAATGGCGATTAGGGCTACTGGCAGTTGCAATACCCCATAAACAAAAATTGGGGATTAGGGCTATTGACAGTGTCGATACCCCATAAACAATATTTGGGGATTAGGGCTACTGGTCGATGGCAATTAGGGCTACTGGCAGTGGCGATTAGAGCTACTAGCAGTGGCGATACCCCATAAACAACAACTACGGATTATGGTTACTGACAGTGGTGATTAGGACTACTGGCAGTGGCGATACCCCATAAACAAAAACAGAGGATTAGAACTTCTGGCAGTGTCGATTAGGTCTACTGGCAGTGGCGATACCCCATAAACAGAAACTGGGCATTAGGACTACTGGCAGTGGCGATTATGGCTACTGGCAGTGGCGATACCCCATATACGAAAACTGGGAATTAGAGCTTCTGGTAGTGGCGATTAGGGCTACTGGCAGTGGCGATTAGAGCTACTGACAGTAGCAATACCCCTTAAACAACAGCTATGGATTAGGGCTACTGACAGTGGTGGTTAGGACTACTGGCAGTGGCGATACCCCATAAACAAAAACTGGGGATTACAGTTTATGGCAATGGCGATTAGGGCTACTAGCAGTTGCGATACCCCATAAACAAAAATTGGGGATTAGGGCTATTGACAGTGTCGATTAGTACTACTGGCAGTGGCGATACCCTATAAACAAAAACTGGGGATTAGGGCTACTTGTATCAGCGATAAAGTCTACTGTCAGTGGCGATACCCCATACACAAAAACTGGGGATTAGAGCTACTGACAGTGGCAATACCCCATAAACAAAAAGTGGGGATTAGGGCTACTGGCAGTGGCGATTAGGTCTACTGGTAGTGACGATACCTTTAAACAAAAACTGGGGATTAGGACAACTGAAAGTGCCAATACCCCATAAATAAAACCTGGGGATTAGGATTACTGGCAGTGGCGAAACAACATAAACAAAAAACTGGGGATTAGGGCTACTGGCAGTGGCGATACCCCATAAACAATAATTGAGGATTAGGGCTACTGGCAGTGACAATTAGGGCAACTGACAGTGGCGATTAGAGATAATGGCAGTGGCGATACCCTATATACAACAACTACATATTAAGGCTACTGACAGTGGTGATTAGGACCACTGGCAGTGGCGATACCCCAGATACAAAAAATGAATTATGGTTACTGGCAGTGGCAATTAGGTCTACTGGCAGTGGCGATACCCTATAAACCAAAACCGGTTATTAGGGCTGCTGGAAATGGCCATTAGGGCTACTGGCAGTGGCGATACCCCATAAACAAAAACTGGGGATTAGGGCTACTGGCAGAGGCGATTAGGTCTACTGCCAGTGGCTATACCCCATAAACAAAAACTGGGGATTAGGGATACTGGCAGTGGCGAAGGGGCTACTGGCAGTGATGATACCCCATGAACAAAAACTGGTGATTAGTGCTACTGGCAGTGGCGATACCCCATAAACAAAAACTGGGGATTAGGGATACTGGAATTATCGAACAGGGCTACTGGCAGTGGCAATAACCCATGAACAAAAACTGGTGATTAGTGCTACTGGCAGTGGCAATACCACATAACCAAAAATTTGGGATTTGGGCTACTTGCAGTAGCGATACCCCATAAACAAAAACTGGGGATTAGAGCTACTGGCAGTGGCGATTAGGTCTACTGGCAGTAGCTATACCCCATATACAAAAATTGGGGATTAGGGCTACTGACATTGGCGATTAGGGCTACTGATAGTGGCGATATCTCATAAACAAATACTGGGGATTAGGTCTACTAGCAGTGGCGATACCCTATAAACAAAAACTGGGGATTAGGGCTACTGGAAGTGGCAATTAGGGCTACTGTCAATGGCGATACCCCATAAACAAAAACTGGGGATTAGGGCTACTGGCAGCGGCGATTAGGTCTGCTAGCAGTTGCAATTAGAGATATTGGCAGTGGCGATACCCCATAAACAACAACTTCGGATTAGGGCTAATGACAGTGCTGATTAGGACTACTGGCAGTGGTGATACCCCATAAACAAAAACAGGGGATTAGGACTACTGAAATTGGCGATACCCCATAAACAAAATCTTGGGATTAGGGCTACTGGCAGTGGCGATACCCCATAAACAATAACTGGGGTTTAGGGCTACTGGCAGTGGCAATTAGGGCTACTGGCAGTGGCAATTAGGGCTACTGACAGTGGCGATACCCCATAAACAAAAACTGGTGATTAGTGCTACTGGCAGTAGCGATACCCCATAACCAAAAATTTTCAATTAGGGCTACTAGCAGTGGCGATACCCCATAAACAAAAACTGGGGATTAGGGATACTGGAAGTGGCGATTAGGTCTACTGGCAGTGGCGATTAGAGATAATAGCAGTGGCGATACCCTATATACAACAACTACATATTAAGGCTACTGACAGTGGTGATTAGGACCACTGGCAGTGGCGATACCCCAGATACAAAAAATGAATTATGGTTACTGGCAGTGGCAATTAGGTCTACTGGCAGTGGCGATACCCTATAAACCAAAACCGGTTATTAGGGCTGCTGGAAATGGCCATTAGGGCTACTGGCAGTGGCGATACCCCATAAACAAAAACTGGGGATTAGGGCTACTGATATTGGCGATCGGGGCTACTGGTAGTGGCGATATCTCATAAACAAATACTGGGGATTAGGACTACTGGCAGTGGCAATTAGGGCTATTGGCAGTGGCAATTAGGGTTACTGACAGTGGCGATACCCCATAAACAAAAACTGGTGATTAGTGCTACTGGCAGTAGCGATACCCCATAACCAAAAATTTGGGATTAGGGCTACTTGCAGTGGCGATATTCCATAAACAAAAACTGGGGATTAGAGCTAGTGGTAGTGGCGATTAGGTCTACTGGCATTAGCGATGCCCCATATACAAAAACTGGGGATTAGGGCTACTTGTAGTGGTGATTAGGGCTACTGGTTAAGACGATACCCCATAAACAAAAACTGGGGATTAGGGCTACTGGCAGAGGCGATTAGGTCTACTGGCAGTGGCGATACCCCATAAACAAAAACTGGGGATTAGAGATACTGGCAGTGGCGAAGGGGCTACTGGCAGTGACGATACCCCATGAACAAAAACTGGTGATTAGTGCTACTGGCAGTGGTGATACCCCATAAACAAAAACTGGGGATTAGGGATACTGGAAGTGGCGAACAGGGCTACTGGCAGTGGCAATACCCCATGAACAAAAACTGGTGATTAGTGCTACTGGCAGTGGCAATACCCCATATCCAAAAATTTGGGATTTGGGCTACTTGCAGTAGCGATACCCCATAAACAAAAACTGGGGATTAGAGCTACTGGAAGTGGCAATTAGGGCTACTGTCAGTGGCGATACCCCATAAACAAAAACTGGGGATTAGGGCTACTGGCAGTGGCAATTAGGTCTACTAGCAGTGGCGATTAGAGATACTGGCAGTGGCGATACCCCATAAACAACAACTACGGATTAGGGCTACTGACAGTGCTGATTAGGACTACTGGCAGTGGCTATACCCCATAAACAAAAACAGGAGATTAGGACTACTGAAATTGGCAATACCCCATGAACAAAATCTGTGGATTAGGGCTACTGGCAGTGGCGATACCCCATAAACAATAACTGGGGTTTAAGGCTACTGGCAGTGGCAATTAGGGCTACTGGCAGTGGCGATACCCCATAAACAAAAACTGGTGATTAGTGGTACTGGCAGTAGCGATACCCCATAACCAAAAATTTTGGATTAGGGCTACTTGCTGTGGCGATATCCCATAAACAAAAACTGGGAATTAGAGCTAGTGGTAGTGGCGATTAGGTCTACTGGCATTGTCGATACCCCATATACAAAAACTGGGGATTAGGGCTACTTGTAGTGGTGATTAGGGCTACTGGATAGGACGATACCACATAAACAAAAACTGGGGATTAAGGCTACTGGCAGTGACGATTAGGGCTACTGGCAATGGCGACACCCCATAAACAAAACCTGGGGATTAAAGCTACTGGTAGTGGCGATTAGGGCTACTGGCAGTGGCGATTCCCCTTTAACAAAAACTAGGGATAAGCACTGCTGGCAATGGCGATACCCCTTAAACAATAATTGGGAATTAGGGCTACTGGCAGTGGCAATTAGCGCTACTGGCAGTGGCCATTAGAGCTACTGGCAGTGGCGATACCCCATAAACAACAACTACACATTAGGGCTACTGACAGTGGTGATTAGGACTACTGGCAGTGGCAATACCCCATAAACAATATCTGGGGATTAGGGCTAATGACAGTGGCGATACCCCATAAACAAAAACTGGGGATTAGAGCTTCTGGCAGTGGCGATTAGGTCTACTTTCAGTGGTGAAACCCAATAAAATAAAACTGGGGATTAGGGCTACTGACAGTGGCGATTAGGACTACTGGCAGTGGCGATACCCTATAAACAAAAGCTGGGGATTAAGGCTACTGGTAGTGGTGTTAAGGTCTACTGGCAGTGGAGATATCCCATGAACAAAAACTAGGGATTAGGTCTACTGGCAGTGGTGATACCTCATAAGCAAGTTCTGGGGATTAGAGCTACTGGCAGTGGCAATTAGGGCTACTGGCAGTGGCAATACCCTATAAACATAAACTGGGGATTAGGGCTACTGGTAGTGGAGATACCTCATAAACAAAAACTGGGGATAAGGACTAACTGGTAGTGGCGATACAACATAAACAATAACTGGGGATTAGGGCCACTGGCAGTGGCAATTAGGGATACTGGCAGTGGTGATTAAGACTACTGGCAGTAGCGATACCCCATTAACAAAAACAGGGGATTAGAGCTTCTGGCAGGGGCGATTAGGTCTACTGGCAGTGGCAATACCCCATAAACAAAAACTGGGGATTAGGGCTACTGGCAGTAGTGATTAGGGCTACGGGCAGTGGCGATACCCCATAAACAAAAACTGGGGATTAGGGATACTGACAGTGGCGATGCCCCATAAAGAAAAACTGGGGATTAGGTCTACTGGCAGTGGCGATACCCCATAAACAATAATTGGGGATTAGGGCTACTGGTCATTGGCAATTAGGGCTACTGGCAGTGGCGATTAGAGCTATTAGCAGTGGCGATACCCCATAAACAACAACTACGGATTAGGGTTACTGACAGTGGCGATTAGGACTACTGGCAGTGGCGATACCCCATAAACAATAATTGGGGATTAGGGCTACTGGTCATTGGCAATTAGGGCTACTGGCGGGGGCGATTAGAGCTACTAGCA
>WWET01003622.1:156207-167318 GCA_011038615.1 Limnodynastes dumerilii
ACTGAGAACCGCTACTGGAATTGTTATATATATATATATATATATATATATATATATATATATAGTCCAAAAGGAGCGGCACTCAGAGGATTTGTAGAAAAAAGAGATCAACTCAGTTGTAAGTCCAACATTTCAGTTTATTCAACTGTCTTCAGGGACAAAGATAAAGTGCAAGCAGTGTTAAACAAGAGAATATATAGCTTACCTACTAAAAAGACAACCGTCATCTAACCTAGCGGGCGGAAGTACATGCAATCCGGCACACCTTCGTAACCAAGGTGATTACATACAAGCAAAAACACACATGAATGCGGGCAGATGCAACGTCACATACGATGCGCCAGCCTAAAACTAATGAATGCAACCTGGTGTCTTATACAATGGAGAAATCGGCATATTAAAACTAGCAAATGACATGAAAGAAACCAAAACTTAAGAGATGCTCATGCACATCGCAACACAGTGGCCCATTTGTGCATCGCCCAATCATCTGTGAGTCAAATAACAGTAGGAAGACTGTAGAGGGCACCACAGCCCATAAGCACACTTGCAGAATAGTAGAATACCGTATCTGGTAGGATTAAATAACCCTATGTTATTGTACAAACACGTTCTCTTTTTCCTTCATCATCATCCCGTCCCCTCATCATCTCCTCCTCCCCTTATCATTTCAATATCCCCTTCATCATCCCCTCCCCTCATCATCTCCCCCCTCCTCCTCATCACCTTCCCCTCCCCATTCTCTTTATCATTTCTCAATTCACTTCATTATTTTCCCCCTCCTGTTCATCACCTTCCCCTCCCCATTCTCTTTATCATTTCTCAATTCACTTCATTATTTTCCCTCTCCTGTTCACCAGCCCCCCTCCCCATTCTCTTCATCATCTCCCCATCTCCATTTATCATCTCCCTCTTCTCATACCCTCCCCCTCACCAATCTCTTTATTATTTCATTATCCCCTTCATCATCTTTTACTTCCCTCATCATCTCCCCCGTTTTACAAACCTCCTTCATCTCCCCAAATATATACACTTAGTGGATTCCATATACATAGACACACACACAAACACAGTACACACCATACACACATACAATGCACTACAGACACGCATATACACACAAAGCACTCTATACACACACGCATACACTCACATGCACAGGTCACTCCATGCATACACATACAGTGCAACCCAGATATACACACACACACACACACACACACACAGTGCAACCCAAATACATACACACAAATACACTGCACTCCAGGTACACACAGAGCACACACACAGACACTTGTACCTGTTCACAGATCCTGCAGTCAGCAGCCCCACAGAGACTGGAGAGGAGGGATCAGATTACAGTTATCAGGAGGCTGCCTCTACCCCACTCAGCAACAGGCAGTCTTGCAATTGGCTGCCTGTTACTCTGTAGCAACGGCTGGGACCGCCCCTTGGACACTGTTAGACGATCTCTACTTTCCTCTCTCCTGGCTGATGCCTGCAGAAGCCGATTGTTCTTGAGCTGCTGTGTCTCCCTCATTAGCCCAATTCTGATCCTGTGCTGCGGAGGCCCCTCAGGGGAAGTGTGTTACTAAGAGAGGCCTCTGCAGCACAGGACCTGCACTGAGCCAATGAACGGGACGCAGAAGCCGCTGGTCTGATGACATAAAAAAAAATGATGTGCTCTGTGGCGCCACTTGACCTTTTCAGCGTCTGTGGCTCGCGCTCCGCCTGCACCGCCCTCCCTACGCCACTGCTTCTGAGAACAATTTCTATATGTTATTTCTATATAATATATATATTTTGTTTCCGCTGTTTGTATAGGTGCACCATAAATTCATCAGTGAAGTGCAAGCCCTAAGAAAACACAAATGGGTGTGTGATGGACCCTGTCAGAAACTGATCCAGAGGTCCATGAATAGGCCTCCTTCAGCAAAGGAGCGATGGTGGGGAGAGCATCAAGAGAAATGTGGGGGAACATTTGTTAAAATGGAGGACAGTAAGTTGGCAAATATAAAATGTAGTAATGATCTTGGGCTGGATCTAGACTTAAGTAAGTGCTTGAAATTAGTTACTTCTGGGCTAAACCATGTTGATTGCAGGGGGGAGTCATATTTCATCTGGTGCCAGGGCCGACGGAATGAGCTCCAAGGGGGGATGAAACGCATTCCAGGCACCAGACTGATTAGGCGCTCATCGCCACACTCCAGCACTCGGCTGAAAGGTCTCTGCTTTCAGCTGTCTTGGAAGTTGCACAGAGCAGCTGATAGCAAACTCCATTTCAACTGCCAGGGTTTGCTATCAGCTGTTCTGTGCTCTGCCCGGCAGCTGATAGCGGGAACTTCCTGCACGCAAATGACGCTGATGTGACATTAGGTCACAGCAGCGTCAGGAGAAAGCAGAGGGAGCACGCCGAGGAAGAAGAGCAAACAGCTAAGGTAAGTAACAGAAACCTATGGGGAATATAGGGAGGCTGGAGAGAGATTAATGGAGATTACTGGGGTGGCTCAAGTGTCATGATGGGGATACTGGGGAGGCTGGAGAGAGATGATGGAGATACTGGGGGGGCTGAAGTAACATGATGGGGATTACTGGGGAGGAGGCTGAAGTAACTTGATGGGGATACTGGGGAGGCTAAAGTGATATGATGGGAATACTGGGGAGGCTGAAGTGACATGATGGGGATTACTGGGGCGGAGGTTGAAGTGACATGATGGGGATACTGGGGAGGCTGAAGTAACAGGATGGTGCTACTGGAGAGGCTGAAGTGACATGATGGGGATACTGGGGTGGAGGCTGAAGTGACTGGGGAGGCTGGAGACAAATTAATGTGGAATATAGGGAGGATGGAGAGACATGAATGGAGAATGCAGGCAGCCAGAGACACATGACAGGGAATATTGGGGAGGATGGAGACACAAGAATGTTGAATTTATTGCGTAGTGGTCAGGATGCAGTTTGTATTGTATGGCAGTCTGTATGGTCACACCGGATAATGGTCCGGATTCACAAGCCCGGACGTATTGCACATACGTCCTTAATTTACCGATAATAACTACTATGCATGCGTAGTAACTATTTTACGTAATCTGCGTATCATTATATGCGCGGTCCTAAAGACAGTATATACGCATTCTATGTAACAAAACGATACATAGATTGTAAAATAGTTACTACGCATGCGTAGTAGTTATTATTGGTAAATTAAGGACGTATGTGTAATACGTCCGGGCTTGTGAATCCAGCCCAATGTCTGTATGGTATGGCTGTCAGTAAGATATATAGTCTGTATTATGTGGCAGTTTTTCGGATGAATTAGGAGTTGTATAGCAGAGACTAGGATACTGTCTGTATTGTATAGTAGTGGCTATGATTTTCTTTTATTGTGGTTACAAGATTGTGTTTTATGAGAATTACATGGATACAGAGATCATCTAATACAAAGTGACACTTATGTATTTTAGGAAATAAGAGATCTCGACCAACCGATGACCCCACCACCTCGGCTGGCAAAAGATCCAGATCCTCCATTTAAGGTAATTTCATTTAAAATGTTTTTTTTTTATTCTTGTATGTAATGTCCTCTCTATTAGAGATATATTGATAATTACCAACATACAGTGCATTAATAGTCTGTTATATATATTAAACTACAACTCTCTTCTCCAAAGACCTGATTAACATCCAAAAAAAAACACATTGCATGTTATGCAACACCGCTCACACCTTAAAGCACTGAACACTTATTGCTGTGATTATTATTGTCCCTTTTATATTTTATAACATTTATTAAATCAAAATTGTATTTATTTTTATTTAAAATCTCTTTGGTTTAATATAGTGATTTCTCCAAATCTGTAGTTTTCTGTAATGAAATGTTATATGTGGTCAGTATTTATGTATAATCTACTACAACACAGTTATTAATCTTTGTTTCAGTAACATTTCCAGCAACATTGTGAAAGACCTTGTTACCATCACAAGGCCACTCTGGGATTTCTAACAACTCAGTCCCAGAATACCATCAACCATCAGCATCTACTCCTGTACCAAGTCTACACAGACTAGTACCATCAGCACCACCTTCTGAGTGATATCCTAAACCATCACAGTAAGACACTACTTACCATCTGGAAGAGGGTGGAGCACAGTGCTGAGGTCATGAGTTCGATTCCCGGACAAGGCCTTTTCTGTGTGGAGTTTGTATGTCTTCACTGTGTCTATGTGGGTTTTTTCTTGGTTCTTGCCTCCAAAAACAAGCTTGTAGATCAACTGACTAACGAATAAAAAAATTAACTCTAGCCTGTTTGTGTGTAAGTGAATTTAGACTGTAAGCTCCAATTGGGTCTGATGTGAATGGCTGCTAAAAAATTGTAAAGCACTAAATATTGTAAAATGTAATATGATGACATGATATAAAAACCTGTTATTAATAATAATAATGAAAAATAATCATAATGGCAATCACCAAGTCTCAAGTCTGTTGCAGTTAGCTGCAATTACTATTGAAAAATCACAATAAAATCCATCCTGTTTAAAAAAACAAAAAAAAGCCGTCTTTTAAATCCCCATGGCGATTGATGGTAAGCCAGAAGATAGAAATCTCTCATTTACTAAGGGGTGTGTTGCAAATTAGACAAAAAAAAATCAGAAAAAAGAGCAGTGTGTGAGTGTCCATTTTTTTAAAAACGACACCCACCTAGAGAAAACCAGCAAAAAAACGTTTTAAATCAAAATAAAAATACTACATTTATGGAAAAATAAATCCTTTGTAATGTTAAAATACATGCTGCAGCATCATGCAGCCCATCATGAATCCTTAGCATGCTGCCTCTTCTAGAACTACAAGGCACAGCATGTCATGTCTGACATAGGGCTGGATCCAGACTTAAGTAAGTGCTTGAAATGAGTTACTCCTGGGCTAAACCATGTTGAATGCAGGGGAGTCATATTACATCTGTTGCAAACGGTATTAGAGATGAGAAGTGATGTTTCCTATCCCAAATCTAAATAACAGTGTGATAGTAAAGCTGGTCAGTATCTGTGTGCAGTAAGCAATTCAAAGATATATCCCTGCATGCAAAGAATACAATTAACTTGACTCCCTCTGCATTAAACATGGTTTATCCCAGGAGCAACTAATTTCAAACACTTACTTAAGTCTGGATCTAGCCCATACCCTCCAATGGTTAATGGTTTGTACCAGCTAAAAGGTCTCCTGTACCAGATTCTGGCCCAGCAGTTCCCTCCCCTCTCTACTCACCTTGCAGTCCTGCAGAATCTAATCACTATAGCAGAGCTGCGGGGACAGACTCCTACAGCTCTGCTAAAGTTACAAGACTCTCTCCTGTGAATTCTTAACTCATATGATAAGGTGTAAAATGAGATTTTACACCTTATCATACATGCAAATGAGAGCAGATTAAAGCCATGCACCTTCATGGGACAAGCCACGCCCCCAGGTGTACCGATTTTCTCTAAAAAAATGTTGGAGGTTATGGTCGGACAGAGCATACTGTGTCTTGTAGTACCACAACATTTCAGAATTTCTTCTTTCTTGATTGCCAGGCAGCTGCTTCTTCTCCCAGCATCCTCCCACGCCTCCTAAGTGACTTGATTCTAGCATGACAGTCCTGCTTTCAGGGGACTGTCCCTCCCGCCTTACAACTTGTCCCGATAGATCACACTCTCGGGGAAAAAGCTGTGTTTTTGTTTTTTTGTTTTTAAAGCCCGTGCTGCGCTATGTATGTGGCCGGGAATTTCAAAGCACAGTACAAGTAATACAGGGCTCCTACGGGAGCCCTATAGTACCATACCTGTTACTGTGAATGGTCGTGACCTAGCCTATGCGGTCTCTGCCATTCTAAAAACAGATTTGGTTCTACAGGGCTCCCGTAGGAGCTATGTATTATCTGTACTGCACCACATGATCGCAGATCAGACAGACCAGGTAGCATCAAAGAAAGGGAGCGCTGCAGGGTAGACATGGAGGCTGGACATTACAAGGGATAGATAATAGAAGCTGGACATTTAAAAGGGCAGACAATGAAAGCTGGACATTAAAAGGGGCAGACATGGATGCTGGACATTAAAAGGGGCAGACATGGAGGCTGCACAATAAAAGTGGCAGACATGGTGGCTCAACATTCTCAAATGTTGGGAGGTATGTTCCCCCTAGACTGATAGTCTATCACCACAGCTTCCATATGTATACCCTCTAGTCCCATCATTCTCTGGACCTGATAGAGGGTATAAATATGGGAGTTGCAGTGACAGGCTGGCTGCATCGCAGGAAGCTGGGAGAAAAAGCAGCTGCCTGCCAGGACTCCTCTCACCTGCTAGAAGGAAACAGCCTCCGCAGACCTGCAATCAAGAAAGAATAAAGAAGAATTCTGAAAGGCGAGTATGTAAAATATTTTTATTACATAGGCCAGAATGGGCCAGATTGGGATTTATCCCTTCTGAACAAAGGATTGGCAGGGGTGTTAAAAAACTATTGTTGGCTATTAGTGCAGCAGTTAAAAAGACAATTTTGCAGGTTTGGAATAGTCCGACCTTTCCCCCCTTTCCAATTTTTAGGGAGAAATTGTTTTACTTCTTCCAAATGGAATGGCTGGAAACATCCTTATCCAAAGATGAAGGAACCGAAAAGTTCTTTGATACAGCTATATTCATTCCCTCTCTCCCCACTTTAAATCCTGCTTACTTAATTGGTTCCAAGGCACAACATGGTATCTAACTAGATTGGTGACAAATGATCCTCCTATAGTGATGTAGAGTCTCAGAGCTGGGATTTAGTGTTGGCAAATATACACGGGGAGAGCAGGGGTGAACTAACATATGGTATAGTCATTGGATATATGTTTGAATGAGCATTTGTATTCACTGATTAATTGTATATAACAATGTTTATTTTTCAAGATTAGAAGAAAAAAAAGAGTATGTAATTTATGGGAAATGTATGCTCATAGTATTGTTCAATATGATGATTCATTTAATATCTGTAAAATGTTAATGTATCATTACTTTGCTTTGCCTGGATAATTAAAAAAATAAAAATAAAAAAAAATATATATATATATTATAAGGGCACAGTCGTTGACTACAATAAACAGCATTCCGCCATTGACTTTTGGAGAGAGGGGGGGCATGGTGTTTGAGGGGCTATAGATCAGAAAATATTTTACGTATTAACATGAAATTTTCACCAGTCCGTACAGAATCGTCTCCTGGTGCCGCATGCCAATATTCTATAGTGAAATAATAAAAAATGAAAAAACTGGTTAAAGTGGAAAATGTTGATTTTTTTTCTACTTCCTGTTTTAAAAATCTATATTACATTTACCTTTGATTGGGAAGGCATAACTCAGTGTAGAAAGGGTCTTTTCACTTGCTGTTTTTTTGTTAGAGAGATAATGTGCCAGGGGAGTGCCTTTGGTGGGTGAGGTATCAGAGAAAATGACAGTTTATTTATAATTTAGGAAAATGTGCCAATTATAGAGATAGGAAATGTCACACAGCTCATAACATTGAGCATGTCAAGTAAGAGCTCTCTGCACTGACACTGACACTGCCTTCACATGAGAGGAGAAACATGGCCGACTTCTCTCGCACAGAGATTTTCCTCTGTGTGCTGGAGAAGTCAGCTATGTTGCCTCCTCCTGGTGGGCTGGGGGGTGTTTTGTGGTTGAGGGGGTCTCACTGTGAAAATATGAGTTTTTATATTACCCTAAAATAATAGATTTACAATCCCCGTATGGCTGTGAGAGGAATCTCCGCCACCAATGACGTCACTTTATGCACTGCACGAGCCTGGGGGTTTAAATCACTGAGTTTGTTACAGGTGACTGGAGAGCGGGGTCCGTGTGAATGAAGCAATAGTGCTCACTCTGCAGCACCATCAGTCACATAACTAAATATTCTACTCATACTGAGCCCATATTTCATTACACCCTGTGCTGTAATATCTGTTTACTCTATTGCGCTGTACTGTGTGGTGTGTGCAGCTGGCAACTTTACACCATGTGCAGCTCAATACAGTAAATGGATATTACAGCACCCTATCAGACATGGCATGCTGTGCCTTGTACTTCTAAAAGAGACAGCATGCTAAGAATTTGTGACTCTAGCCACAGAATGCTGTGGCATGAATTTTAACATTACAATGGATGTTTTTTGACTGTTTTTATTTTGCTTTATTTTTTTTTTTTTAAATAAAGAGGCCTGGGCAGTGGTGATTTTTGTAGAAAAATCACCACAAATTTACTGACAAAAAAATCACTGTGCATCGACATCAATTTTAAATCGCCATAAAAAACGCTGTTTAGAAAATGCAGCGATTAAATCCCCCCAAAAATTATGGCAATATGTGGTGATTTTAAATTGCCCAAAAAAAGTACTTTAGTAAATTTACCCCTATGAATATCATTGCTCTGTATTATTTATTACCATTACATTTACCCAACAAAATATGTCTCTAAGATTTGAAAAGGTTATCAAAAATAAAATAAAATGCTGCCCTCTACTGGTTATCGACACAAACAAACAAAATGTTCATGAATAAAATAGTAACTGATTTAATTAAGGGACATCAAAATGGAATCAACCAATGGCATCTTAAATAGATATGTTTTGAACAGTCTGGTAATATTTTGTCTTTTTATTCACTATATTTCTTACTTAGTAAAACAGTATGCAGTGTTTGTTGCTAAATTATGTTAATTTTAATAAATATGAATACAATTTTAATCCTCTTAAACTACATAGGAAATTAGTGTACCATATAAATTTACTTTTTTTTCTTTTCCTATGTCCTGAAATCATTCCCTCTGTGTATCTCCAACCCTCACTCTCTTTTGTGATCCCCGTTTTCAACCCCTTTCCCCTATAACATTTCTCCCTCACATAATATATTTTCCAGTATCCTGTCCACCTGTGGCTCTGCATTGTGCACACTTGCCAGGAGGATGGAGTCTGTGAATTGCTGCATGAAGCTTCTGGGAGCATCGTGGTATTCATGTGAACTGAGGTCACATGTCCCATCAATATCGCTCTGCTGCCTGCAATTGAAGTATGTAGGTAAAAGGTGCACAGACACATTGCCTGATCCGCCTGTCCTTAGTTGGCATACTTGATTGGGAGTGCCAGGATCTGGTTTGCTCAGTGTTTCACATTAATAGTACCATTAAAATAGTGATGAGTCTGGATTGGTGCAAGGACTGTGTGACAGTGCCAACATCTGCAATTCCCTGTGGAGGACTGGAAATAAGAAATCAAAGAGTCCAATTTAGAATTACCCAATGAGTCTGATTTCTGCACTCTGCATATATGATGATAGAAGAATCAGGGGAGCTAATGAGAAGGCAGCAAGAAAATAATAAAAGATTGGTGAAGAAAGAAAAGACAGAAGAGAAAAAGATTCTTTTCATCTTAAATTTTTGGACATCCTAGTAACAACCTTGATTTGAAAAATGTAATCACTAAAAACCCGAATTTGTATATAGGAGGACAAACAAATTAAGGAATTTATTAGTCAATAGCATTACATCCAAACCAGAAGGAGTTCCTATGTTTAAAAACAAAGGGTTTTGCAGATGTGGGACACATATTAGATGCAGGTCTGTGAAAAAGAAGGAACTAAATACTTTAGAATTTACAATAATGATGGAGGGTAAACCAGAAAATTCATGAATTCATCACCTGCAATTCCACCAACTGTACTTATCCTATACAACATGAGTGTGTCACTTTTATATTTGTGTGTGTGTAAATATATGTATGTATGTATGTATGTATGTGTGTATATGTATGTATGTGTATATGTATGTATATATATATATGTTTGTGTATATATATATATATATAAAACATTAAGACATCTGGTGAGAACACCCACATATTATTAAAAAGGGGCAAACCCCCCTGTCAATTCAGTTCATCAATGCGATACAGCTACAAGTAGAGTTTAAGAGATTAAAATAGTATTCCCTAAAAAAAAAGACTAGCCAGGAAAGAAATGGAATTTATATACACATGAATAACACTTGCACTGTGCTTTTAAACTAAGATTATTTTTGACATAATCACAATACACTACTAAGTGTACACTAAGGGCCTGATCCAGAGCTACGACGGTGGCGTCCGATGTGCGAATGCGAAAGTTCGCCCGTGCGTATAAACATACACGCCCATGACACTCCCATTGTAAAATACCTGCTTACGGCGGCTATACCCTACACTAGGTACTACCTTCGGCCGTACGAATTTTCGCACATAATACGCTCAGCGTATGGGCTTAGCACGCCCATATTGTACAATTTAAATGGCTATCCCCGCCTCCGTGTAGTAAAACAAGCGTCCAGGTGATCGTCGTACTGAACGCACGCCCCTCGAGCGAACACTTCGCTCACAATACGCCCGCTATCCGCTCATGTTGTCCAGCCGACCGGAAGTTGTCATACTGAGCATGCGTAGTGCGAATTTTCGTACGAAAATACGCAAAAAACGGGCATACGCTCGCTCGAAATCGGACAATTTCGTAGCTCTGGATCAGGCCCTAAGTGCGCAAATCTGTTACATAGCTGCATAAAAATATATTCGTTAGTATAAGAACTAAGATTGCTGTTGGTAAAATAGGAATACATAAGCAAGTCTAAATACTGTATGATGGCCAGAGCAGTGGCTCCCTTCAAATCTTTTATGTATGGACTATAAGATTTAGGGGAATTAATCAGAAAGTGAACATTGACAAACACACTAATATGTGGCAAACTTTTTATCCATCTGATAGAAGCGCTTGTCTGACCCCTGCTGGGGATTTTCTATATTACGGTGTTATTATGAGATAAAAGGTTTTTATTCTAAGGATAATGCATTATGCATTTATTTCTTTTTGGGTTAATAGCTGTCTTATATGGAGGAAGGAATTCTAAATTAATATAACATATGAGAAGAAGCATTAGGTTACCTTTAATTTCATATATGCTGGTTTCAGTATGGAAAAAAGCATATTTGTGAATGGGTTACCAAGCCTGCTGGCAGCAGGGGGGGAAACATGGGGTATAGATGTCCCGGGTCTCAAGGGGCTTCAGTGAACCATAACTTCAGACATT
>WWET01003623.1:16529-42489 GCA_011038615.1 Limnodynastes dumerilii
GGATCATGCCCAATATCACAAAAGAATATGAGGCTTTACGGAAATTTAAATCAAATGATGATGAATGATTTTAGACAAAATAACCTACGATGCAGAAATAGAGACACAACTGAAGGATGGGAACACTTATGTAAAATTAAGGGGAGACCCCACTTTAAAATTACAACAGCAATTAAAAACTTATTAAATGGAAAAAAGACTACTGGATAGTCACCTCATATGTGTCCTCACTATATACTATAATTAAACATGAAAAAGGCATTGCAGCGGTGAAAATATTTCTGATAAATTCAGATTATAAGGAGGATCTACAAAACATCATTATAGAGGGTATTAATTTTATTTTAAGAAATAATTACTTTTTATTAAGTGGGGATTTTTATAACCAATTAGAGGGTACCACCATGAAAACTAGGTTCGCCCCAAGTTTATATTTTTATGGCATCCTGGGAGGAGGAAGCCACACTTAAAGCCGGGGCAAACCTAGTTAACCATTGCGAACCTACCTTGGTTTAGGTACATTGACAATATTATTTTTATTTGGGAAGGAGATAGAATCACATTAGAGGATCTTTGTAAGAGTCTTAATGAGAATAATGTAAATATTAAATTAAATTAACTTATTGTTGCAGTCAAGAATCTGTAAATTTTCTAGACCTGACTATTAAAATAGAAGGGGAAAATATTGTTACCACTAGTTTTACCAAAAGCACAGATTCTAATTCTTTTATTCCAATTTACAGTAATCACCATCCAGTATGGCTGACCAACGTCCCTAAAGAACAATTTTTAAGAATGAAAAGAAATTTTACCAATCCAGAAACAGCTAACATACACATTCAAAGGTTAGAAAATCAATTTAAACAAAAAGCAAAAAACAAATAGAAGATGTAGACCAATTAATCATCCTGAATGCCAAAAATAAAATAAGTAAAAAAGTAAATAATCATTTTTCCTTCATCTCTAATTTTAATAGCCAGTATAAACAGGTAGAGTCCATTATTAAAAAACATTGGTCACTATTGTGGAAGTATGTAGAGTTAGAAGAAGTTATAGGAAAAGTTCCTAAATTTATTTACAGATGAGCACCAAATTTAAAGAACATAATGGTAAAAAGTGCCACCCAACCACAGAAAAAGGAATATATCAGAACCAAAGGGTTCCACAGATGTGGGATGTGCAACATGTGCAGATTGGTTAAGTCCAATAATGCCCATGTTGACAAATACACATCCACAAAAACAGGTAGATCCCATAAAATCAGAGAATTCATAACATGTGATTCTAAAAATTGCATTTATTTGCTTAAGTGTAAAAGCCACAAACAATATATTGGCAAAACATCAAGAGCTTTAAAAATCATGTGGACAGAACATGTCCATAACATAAAGAAAGAACTTATCACACATGCAGTATCTAGTCACTTCAAAGAATAGCATAATTGTGACCCTTCTTCTTTAATTGGGTGCCGTGGAATAAAAAAAGTAGAAAGACAATGGAGAAAGAAAGATACAGCAACTCAACTGGCAAAGTCGGAGATGAAGCTAATATATTAAATGGAAACTTTAATTCCAAAAGGTCTGAATTCTAAATTCGAGTTAAAGTGGTTCTTATAATGTTTGTCCATCTATATACATCTTAATAACTTCATGTTTCTTTTTCCTAAAGTCATACCACCCTGCACGGGCCCAATCTCGTCCGATCTTGGAAGCGAAACAGGGTGGGCCTGGCAAATACCAGATGGGAGACCACTTGGGAATACAAAGTACTGTAGGGATGGAACAGGAGGATGGAACTGAGAGTGAAATGATGTGATCACAGAGATTAAAAGAATTGTTTATTTAAATAAAATTTATGGAATTTACTACAGATCTTTCATTTCATTTTACCTCTCATCTTAGATTTTTAGTTAGATATTTTTATTTTTGCGGGGTACATAGATTTAAGTATTTTAATAATTGTTGTTTTAGATTAGTCAGAATTAGTTTTTATATTACCCAGGAAGTTTGTTTATCACAATGTATTTTGGGTTTACACCTCTGACACAAGATATATGCACTTTAGAATATTCTAGCACCTTAAATATAGGAAAATATAGTGATGCCAGAATCGCTATTGGTATAAATTAGAACCACATAGGTGATAGGAAAATAGGTTTCAGGGTATTTAATCTACAGTTTATTTTATTTCACTTTTTAGGTTCATATATTAAGCAGTTGAGTGTCTTTTATTGACTTAGTAATTATACACCACATTAGTTTAGCACTGTCACTATTTATTACTCACTTAGCTAGTATAACAGAAATAGGATGATAGGGAATACTATATATCATATTTACACAGGGATCACATATGTACATCCCATTATTACATTTAGCACTGTCACTTTAATTTTATTTGAAATTTTCTTATATAGACACAGAGATAGGAGGATAGGGAATAGTAGAGTTATTATGATAAGGGATTTTAATATACTGATTAAGAATTATACATATATAGTAAATAAAGGGATGGATGGTGTATGCAATTATCTACATTACCTTGATATAAAAGTTCCTGGGAGGTCTAATCCTATGCGGGTTGACTCTAATATAGGGCATAGATATAGATTGTGCAATATTATATTTTATTATTTTAATTAAATTTTAAAATAAGTTGGTTTCATAGGTTGTTTTATTGTTTGTTACTTCACATTTATCTTAATATCCTCAGAAGTACCTGGGAGGACTAATTCTATGCAGGTAGACTCCATTTAGGGCTTAGGTAGAGAGAATATAGACAATTGATATAAGACTCAAATTCTGTTGTTGAATAAGAGATTTCTTATTCCTATTGTATATCTATTTTATAAAAAATATATGTCCTATAATTACCTCATTATTTTGATGTATTGTTTTTTTTAGCTATGATTAATAATCCCAAAAATGTACATTTTATTGTTTTACATATATTTTAAATATAATGTATAAATTGTTCATAATTCTTTATATTTTTTAATAAGCAGTCACAGAAGATTTCATTGTTGGTAAATTACTATAGCACTTTAAATATATAGAAGATTACACTATGTTATGTGAGAAAGTACTAGTCGGCTCATCAGTGAAGTAATTAATTAATTAAGGAACAGATGTGCAGGCAGTTTAAATATGACGATCCGGATACCTTATTCACCACTTTGAGAAAAGGCCTCGTTGGCTTGAAACGCGTCAGTAGGGTGAATCACAGGCTCCCGACGAACTCTGCCAAACCAAAGACACAGCACGTGGAACAGCGCTTCACCTCTCCAAGCAGTGTCTTAGAAACCCGGGCCAGGGACCGCTACAGGGAATCATTAAATCTTTTTTCCTACCACGTTCTGGTACGAGGGGAGGGGAATCTGTGGGTTGAGCCTGTTTGTCATTTTTTTTTAAAAATATTATGGCTCATGTTTTAAACTTGTTACACTAGATTTCTCTTTT
Organism: Limnodynastes dumerilii; assembly: GCA_011038615.1. Lineage (NCBI taxonomy): Eukaryota > Metazoa > Chordata > Amphibia > Anura > Limnodynastidae > Limnodynastes > Limnodynastes dumerilii. The sequence continues at coordinate 19,988 of WWET01003623.1, forward strand.
GTTTTGTCTATTTCAAGTGACGCTGAAAAAAGACTACTGCCACACAGGATCCAGATTACGTTGCTTTGTTTTTATTACATAAGCTGCCTGCCATCTTAGAGAAACTTTTATTGTGATAGCACCTTATGTTTTTAGTTTACATTTAGTGAAGAGTAACTGAAGGTTTTTATATTTTAAGTTGTACACAGATGGGGCAGTGGACCCCTTTTACCTGTCATGGCCAGGGCATTTACCGGATTGGGAGGATTTGATAGCGGCTTCTAATTCAGGGGCTGTAAAGGGGGAATCGAGCATAGCACTTACATCCATGTCCAGGGAGGGAAAATTTGACCTTTCTAGGTATGTTTGGATTTCTCTCTTTTTGGCTATACGTTCCTCTGTCAATATGGCAGGAAGATATTGTAAAGGGTCTTGTAGTATTCTTCAAAGTATATGGCCTGATCCAGAACTATGGCCGATGCCGTAGTTACGGTGGTTATATGCGTAAGATCGGCAGTTTTGCAGAAGGTAGGCAGAGGGAGGCAGGGTAATTAGGAAGGGAGGGCAGGGTTAGATAGTTACGAGCATGTGGACGGCGTAATTACACTCTGTTATGCCGGCTGAAGTTAGGGTAGCCTTCAGCCGGCGTAATAGTGTGTAATTACGGCGGCACAGGGGGAGTGTCGGGGGAAGTGCATGCCGATACGCTGTGCGTTAGTATGCATAGCACATCGGCATAGGTCTGGATCAGGCCCTATGTGTACATAAGATTGGGCCCTCTATACTACAATATGGGAATCCTAACTCTTCCTCTTTAGGATTGGTCAAAGCTGCTCTTTTAGAAATGCTATATTTGGAGAGACGGGCAACAGTGCCTGATGTAGAAAAAAGGGTACACATATTTTACAAGAAGGTAGGTCCTGCTTTCATGGTCAATTTTTGAGAGTCAGGTAAGGGTGTCAAATGAGTCCCCTCTTGTATGTGTTGTTATTTGATCCCTTCATCCAAAGGGTAGAAGGTGGCACTTTAAGAGGGGTACACTTGAGCCCAGAGAAGCCATTGAAACTGGTGGCTTATGCGCATCATGCCATCCTAGTCCTGTCTGATGCGACAAAGGCGAGTCAAGTGGCTGACGTAATCTGTACAGGTCTCATACTCCATAGTGGACACTTTTCCCTAGGCCAGTCCTTTCGTCAAAGTATTAGGTATCAAATTTGGCAATGGTGATCGTTCCCTCCTAAATTGGCATAAAAATCTGGGAGACACTTTAGCTAAGGTGGAGTGCTAGAAGAGATGGTGATTGTCTCTTCGGGAAAGGGTTGATCTGATCAAAATTTTCCTACTTTCTGTGTTTATATAAGTCAGCTACGTGTACATTTTGCCAGAATCTTTATGGGCCAAGGATTAAACAGTTTTCTTCCAGATGCTCTGGGGGAATAGGTTAAACCTTATCAAGAGGATTGTGACCTACAGACCGAGGAGGGAAGGAGGCCTGGGTATAGTGAATCCAATGTCCAATTTGACAATGTTTTTTTTCCATGCACCTTAAGAGTCTCTTTTTGAACACTCCTCCACAGTGGGTAGTGGGATTCTGTTCATGGGTACATTCCTTTCTTAATGACTGCATAAGGAACAGTTAAAAGCTTCAGATGAATTCCTTCGGGCCTACAGGTCCTTGGGTGTGAAGGTGAAGGTGACAAGGGAATGGCCTTTCCATGCCTTTCGGGGCTCAGTTATCCTGAGTGTAGTTGTTAGATATTATACATGGAATGCACGATGTTAGGTCATTTGTCAGAATGTTATCCCTGGCAGGTGGTGGTGGGTGATATTCTGCGCGAGGTGAGGAAAATTCGGTAATTGGAAAGAAAGAGGACGGATGCTGTCAGGTGGGTAAGATCTGGCAGAATCTAAAAGCCTCTTAGTAGGTGGCTGAAGTCTGATGCCCTTTTTCATCTATGGTTTATCTCAGTCCTTTTCACTACACTTAGATTATTTTCTTGTGATTATTATTCTTTAGTAAAGTAGCTTACATACAACTAAAAGACCCCTTTATCTCTTCCTTGGTTGTGTGTGCTGTGTAGTATTAATGCTGGGTGTATTATTTTCTCCATTGCATCAAATCTATTTTATACATTTATTATGTTGTCTATACCTTTCTTCTATGTAGAATTTGATAATTACTTTTCCAAACAAACTATATAATTATATGCCTGTGAAGAGCTAATTTTATTCATGCATGGAGTCAATGCTGGTGTTATGTTTATGTTTATCTGTTTACAATTTTTTTTTTTTTAAAAACAACTCCAGTGGGCAACATATATATTTCAGTGTATTATTAAAAGATTAAAATAAATCAACATTTTTTATAATTTATATGAACATGCTGGGCCGGATTCAGAGTTCTGCGAAAAGTGCTACTGCGCATGTGCAGTCATTTTGGAACGTAATCTACGTTACTTCTTGCAACGTAAATTGCGTACACGCGGTCTTTAAAACCGCGTGTAGAGCTCTGAATCCGGCCCGCTGTGTTTCCAGTGGTCTCCCAATATGTAACCCCCTTTTCCTCTCCCCAATTAACAGCTATTAGGGGGAGGAAAATGGAAGTATATGGGGAAACCGCTGGAAAACTTACATTAATGCCATGGGAGGCTGCAGACACATGATGGCAGATACTGGGGGGCTGCTGGACACACATGATGGGGGATACTGTGAGGGAGTTGGAGACACATGATGGGAGATACTGGAAGTGGGGTGGAGACACATGATGAGGAAGGTGTCGGGATTTTTTCCGCCGGTATTTTTGTGGTGTCGGGATTTTTGTGGTGTCGGAATTTTCACTGTCGGTACCCTGGTGGAGGTATTTTTAGCGTCGGAAATTAGTACTACACCCATAAGAATATGTGACATCTATTGGTTACAGTTTGTGCTAAGTGAGTTATAAGCTACAGGGGCCAGATCCAGAGCTACGCTGGGCCGCTGTCCGTAAGCAGAGGTGTAGCTAGCTGCCATGGTGCCCGGAGCACGGGTATGTGGCAGCGCCCCAGTACTGTTTTTTGGGGCGTGGCCAACATGGGGGGGTTGCATTGAAGGGCGAAAAAAAGAGGAAATTCCTAAATTGGCGAGAGTCCATTCTATTGTATTAATCATAAATACAATACCTAAAGAAAGTGAGGTGCTATAGTTGAAATTGACTCAAAACAATGCATGAACAGTTGTTTTAGTTTTTTAAACAATCAATACTTTACAAATATACCTCATTTAGACAGGTCCCTACACTTAAAAATAAACTTCTCTAACACGGTACTTACCTCCCTCTGTAGCAACTGCCTACAGATTATAAATTATTAGTAGAGATTGTATCTAATCTATCGTATAGCACCACCAAAAATGCTGCACTGATTATATCTAGGGACCTATTTAAATCCCTAACAAATCATAAAACAAATGTTCCTGATACAAAATAGATAGAGTATAGCATACAATCAATATGCGCTTTCAAATACAATCAAAATCTATATAGCATGTTCAATTCTATATATAATCAAAATCTATATAGAATTTTCAATTCAATAAAAATGTTCAGTTCGATATAGTAGAAATTTGTGCTTTCAAATACACACAAAATCTATGTGCAATTTTTAATTCACAAAAGATTCAGTTTAATAAAGAATGTGTAGTTGAAGATTTTCTTTGGCTTCTCCTTGTGTAGTAATCTCAAAGATAAAACATTAAACACTGATCTGTAAGGTAATGCACTCACATTTAAACCCCTTGGGTTTGATGCATATCCGAATGGTCTTTAATCCGAGGGTGAATTCCTATTGATTTCTGAAGTCCTCCAGCCGTTGATCGTAGGAATAGTGGTGGAAGGAAAAACAAAGAGAAGATCTTTGCGCAGTAGGTTTGATCATATCAAATGTGTAAGCATATAAACATCACTCACATTTTTGCCCCTTGGGCTTGAAGCATATAAAGGGTAGTTGGTTATGGATATTTCTGCTAGATCCTCCTCATGTTCTTTTATTCTCAGACTCCCCCGTGCGACCATATATATGGAAAGAATAAGGGGAGAAAAGATCTTGTGCACTACCTTTAAAGGGTCTTGAAAATTAATATAGTGATGAAAGCAACTCACAATATCACCCCTTTGGCTTTATGCGTGAAAAAAGATTTCTTTTTTGATGCTCCAATATATATGACACTGGTTGCTAGTATTAACAAAATTTATTCATAAAGTTCTCTTCAAAAATATAAATAAAAAACTTGATAAAAAAAGTTAATCCCTGTATGGGGTCTGAGAGACCTTCGGGGACCACCATTCCTATGATCAACGGCTGGAGGACTTCAGAAATCAATAGGAATTTACCATCGGATTAAAGACCCTTCGGATATGCATCAAACCCAAGGGCTTTAAATGTGAGTGCATTACCTTACAGATCAGTGTTTAATGTCCAAAGAAAATCTCGGTCAGTTCAGGGCTCAAGGCTGGTGGAATCATAGGGGCAGCGCATTGGAGCTAAAAAAAAAAATGTAAAAAAAAAAAGCCCTGTTTAGTTAACATTTTTAATTAACCCCTTCCACAATGTGCATTTTTGAATAGCCCGTAGTCAAATAAGCCTGTACAATTCCGCATTGCACAGGCACGGATCTCTGAATCCGGTCCTTAATTACAAGCTCCTTCTTAAGTCTGGATCCAGCCCTTTATTGTGCTTGTATTGTATTCCTTATTTTTTACAAATGTGTACCCTGTCTGTTAATTATTGTCTACCTATTGCCTCCGTACAGCGCTGTGGATACCATATGCCACCTTCTAAATAAGCATTATTATTATTATTATTATTATTATTATTAATAGAGAGACATGATGGGAAATACTGGGAACTGGAGACACAGAAGTCTGTGTTTGCACTGTTACAGGGCAAGGCTACAGACAATCTAAATTCATACAATGGAAGATTCACTGAGGGCAGATGGTACAGAGTATAGGGCTCTACTTACACACTTCATTTTGTAGTGATAGTGGCAGTTTTTAACAGAAAACTGCCACTATTGCTTCAAAATGATGTTTTTCATATTTACAAACCTTGCATCGCCAGTGGAAACTATAGTTTTCATGACGATGCAGGACTCTTTCTTATCGCATTGCCGGCCCCATCATATGAATGGGTGCCAGCTTTTACGCATATTTATGAGGAGCTCTCCGCAGGGAGTTTTCATTCACTCCCTGCGATATAGCTCTAAACTCCTCCCACCAAATTAATTGATTGGTGCAGAGGAGGGGTAAGTCGCATAAGGAATCATGCTGATTCCTTCATGCGTTTTGCAAACTCCCTGAACCACCAATGTTCCCCCCCCCTTGATCCACTGAAGCACCAATGAAAATAAATAAAATTGAGCCTTTCTCTAAAAATGGAGAAAAAGTCCAAGCAGCGCTAAATAAATAAATAAAATGAAAGTTATTTATTATATGCAAAAGTATGGTTGTGCAGATCAGCACATTAAAATGACATTGTTAAAATAGACATGAGAAATAATGACACTTAAATACATATATATCCATATACTGCAGACATTGGTTGAACTGGACAGATGATATATGGTGAATCATCTCAATCTTATTTATATATTTATATATCCATAGCTCAATCTTATTTATCTTTTCATTGGTGCTTCAGTGGATCAAGGGGGGGAAAACATTGGTGGTTCAGGGAGTTTGCAAAACACATGAAGCAATCAGCATGATTCCTTATGCAACTTACGGAACAGGGTCTGTTCCGTCTGTGCATGCGCCGAGTACAATCGGCGCATGCATGTCTATTTTACAGCATCGTCTGCGCTTCATATACGAATGAAGCGCCGACGATACCGCAGCTTCACTCGAAGGACATCGAGAGCCTGCGCAACGATAGGGCATTTTTATAAATCTGGGGAGGGAAGTGTCCAGGCTTGCTGCGATAATAATCGCTCTCCAGATTTATATGATGTCTATAAATAGAGCCCATACTCTGCTACTGGAGAAAAGCACATAGAACAGGTGGTATTTCAACTCCAAAGCTCCAATCGAGTCAAGGAAGACACTCATACAATGTCTCATGCAGCTGAAGATGTAATGCCAATTATTCATTATCACTAAAGTTAAACAGGCAATCCTAATAATCATATCACTGTATCTGACCACATTAACATACACTTTCATAGACATATTGCTGCTCAGCTAGTGCTTTACAGTCAATTGTGATACTTTAATTGTATTTTACAAGCATTTTTATTAACTCTTTAATAATCATTGATTTATAAAATCTGAAATAATACAGGATATATTTTATTGCTTTGATGGTCAAAAGTAAAAGAAATCATTTCTGGACACAAATGCTTAATTATAACTCACAAACCCCAACATTCTGCCAATGTCCATTTATAAGCAGGAGCCATCTCCATTTTTGGAAACTAGCACTGACAGATGGATTCTTACCTTGTAATAATACTCGGATACCTGCTGGTTCATCTACAATTATCCTTTATAATGACAGTTGTCTCGCAATGAACACAATAAGTAACAGATGTATCAGCATGCTATTCTGTCACAATAATCATGGTTTATTTATAGATTTTCCTTTGCAAAACTGACCAACCGATGCAATGCTGTTAAACATATATTACACTCATAGAGCATGTTTAAAATCAATTTGTTCATAATTTTAAGCCCAGAAAAATGCAGAATTTGAATCTGATTCTAGGATGAAAATATATATATTTCTTTTTGTTAGGATTGGTATTTTATATTAAAATACAAAAACAAACTGACATAAATATGTCTGCTGTAGTGGAAATTGAAAGTCACGCAAGGAAGATGAGCTATTGCATGTAATGAGACACATAAAAACACCATACAGCAATTGCTGTGATTGCAGAGCAACAGTTGACAACTAATTGGTAACCAATCCAGACAAATGAACTGCTGTTTATACTGATTGAATTGACTTTTTGACATTGAAGTCTGAATTATGGCACTTTAGAGACAACAAAACCTACAGACCCTGTACCATCAATAAAATCCTTACAGACATGACAATATAACTAATTTTAGCAAGCAGACATTTGTCTGGTACGATTGACTTAACATACTCAATAGCATGTAACAAGAACTGTTCCCTCTCAACTAGTGTTTTAGTCAGCTGACTCCCATCCCAGAATTAAATTGCTAGGATACAGAGGAGCTGATCCAGAGCAGCGCTTGCGTCTATTTTTTAGACAGAAGTGCTGCAAAAATGATCACTGCACATGCTCAGATCGGGAGCGCACACCGAAAGATGGGCACAAGTGTACCCATCCGTCTGTCTGCGCATCTGACTGTCCTGTGCCTGTGGAATTGGGAATTCCACAATATTTAAATGAGAAAAGGGGCGTTTCTCTCATTTAAATGCTCTGTGCTGGGCTGTCCGGTGGTTGCTCTCAGGGATGGTGTAAGCGTAATGAGCTCACCGAAGCTGAAAAATAAAGTTCATTAGTAAAAAATAACACAGTAAAAAAAAAAAATAATTTTACATAAATAAACCCCTTCCCCCGCCGCTACAACATAACAAAATAAATAAATAATTTTGGCCCGAAAGGGCATGCTGATGCTTGTAGAACTACAAGTACCAGCATGCCCATGGATACCAGGGCATGACAGTTTTACTGTAATTGAGGTATATTTATACCCTCTGCCAGTGTGGGAAATATCATGATTTTAAACGAGAATTCCCAGGCTGTATATGATATAAGTTAGTATACGGGTGGGTAGGTTTTAATTTGAGTAAGTGGTTAAGATTCATGAGAAAAAAAGGGTATAAAACTTACTTAGTTTTACATGCAAAAATATTATACATGGATTTAAATTAAGTTGAATTAAATTGAGAACAGGTTATTTGGTAAAATTATGAGTGGAAACTACCATGTATGTTACTTTTAAACTTAGTCAATAGTATTATCTGTTATGATATGAGATAGTGATAATGGCCCTGATTCACACGTAAGAAGCTTGTGCTTCGTAAGTGCATTGTTTCCCGAAATGACCTACTGCGCATGTGTAAGAACGTAGTTATTTAAGTAAAAAGATGTGTGCCACAGCCGCCTAGTCACATTTTTAAGAGTGGGTGGGGAGAGGAATTTAAATGTGACAGGGAAGGCGTGGGGAATGGATCTCCATGCGTATTTTCATTCTTTAGAAGAAAAATATGCACAGGCACTTAAGGTAGCCATGTGGCAATTTTAATTGCCTTTATGACCTGGGTAAACAAGGGAGGGACAAAAATCTTAAAGTATTTATTTACTTTGACAGAAAGTTTCCCTACTGTGTGTAGACACAGAAGCCTGACAAATCAGATAACAGTTTCAGTGATATATTTGGAGTTTGGAGTGATATATAGACCACCAGGGCAAGATGAGGAAATAAACAATGTCCTATTGCAAGACATTGCTAAAATTGCATTAAAAAGGGGGTTTATGATCATGGAAAATTTTAATCTACCTGACATAAACTGCTGTGAATCTTCAGCAAGCTCCACTAGAAGTGGGGACATTTTAAATTCATTACAGGGAGTGTCCCTTAAGCAACTGGTGAGAGAGCCCACTTGCAAAGAGGTCATCTTTGATTTGGTACTTACAAATGGTGGGCCGTATTCACAGATCCGTTTTCACAAGAAGTTGTATGCGTATTTTTAGGCATGCATGCTTTATTAACGCAAGTAACAGACATGTGAAACGCACTTGGGGACATAAGTACGGATGGGCGGGGTTGAAAAACGTACCTGAAAAGTTACATGAAAGAGGGTGGGGGAAGCATTTAAATGAATCTTTGAGGGCGCGGTTACATAGAATAGCATGTACGGCATACATATATACGCACGTAAGTACACACGTAAAATTAGAGGTGGTCTATGGAGGTGTATGTCTACGATTGCATGGCTGTGAGAGGGGAGTGTCATGTGTGTTGGTGGGTGTTGAATTGCTACATGGGAGCGTATAATTGTGTACTTATAAAAAATGGATCTGTGAATATGGGCCGGTGACAGAATCACAGATGTAAGTGTGGGTGAGAACCTAGGATCCAGTGATCATCAAGCAGTATGGTTTAGTATAATGACTGAGAGAGGCCACACAAAGACGAGGGTGCTAGACTTTAGGAAGGCAAATTTTGTGGAAATCAGGAAATGTGTAAGTGATTCTTTGGCAGAGTGGAGGCACATGAAGGAGTACAGGAGCAGTGGGGAAATGTAAAATATGCATTATTAACAGCAAAAGACCTTTGTATAAGGAAGTTTAGGAAAAACCCAAGACAGAGAAAGCCAATGTGGTTTACAAAAGAGGTAGCAAGTATAGTGAAAGCGAAAAAGATGACCTTTCGGAATTATAAGCAAACTTTAAATAATGATGACAGGGAGGAGTATTTTGCAAAGCAGAAGGAGGCTAAAAAGGTTATCAGAGCAGCAAAGACACAAACTGAGGAAAACTGGACCACTTGGTACGAAAAAGGGACAAAAGCTTTTTTAGGTATATAAATAAAAGGTGAAAAACTAAAGAGGGTATAGTAAGGCTCCCAACGGAGAGTGGGATTCTTGTTGAGGGTGAAAGGGCTATAGCAGATCATCTTAACAAGTATTTCTGTTCAATATTCACAAAAGAAAGAGCGGTCAAGGGACCACTTTTAATTAGGAAGGAGGCAATTACTAATGCTTTCACTGAGGAGCAGGTATTAAAAGAACTTTCAAAGCTGAAAGTAGACAAATCAATTGGACCAGATGGGATACATCCTAGGATACTACAAGAGTTTAGAGAGGTGTTTGCAAAACCATTTACTTAATTGTTCAACCAGTCACTAAAAACTGGGGTGATTCCAGAGGAATGGAACATAGCAAATGTCATCACTCTGCATAAAAGTGGAAGTACAGTATGGAAGAAGTAGCAAACTACCGACCTGTGAGTCTAACATCAGTAGTAGGGAAATTGATGGAAACACTGTTAAAGGAACAAATTGTACAGTATCTTAAATCCAGTAACTTACAGGATCCCAAGCAGCATGGATTCACTGGGGGAAGATCATGTTAAATAAATTTTATTGAATTTTTTGACTGGGTCAGTAAAGTATTAGCTAAAGGGGGAGCTGTAGACATAGCTTATCTAGATTTTAGTTAGGCTTTTGACATATCGCAAACTGGTAATAAGCTGGAAACTTTGGGATTGGACTTAAAGATAGTTGCTTGGATATGATCTATGTTACATGATAGACAACAGGTTGTAGTAAATGGAAACCCTTCTGGGGATGACAGGGTAACCAGTGGAGTACCCCAGGGTTCTGTACTTGGACCAGTGCTATTTAATATCTTTATAGGTGATATTGCCTGTTGCATCTAAGGGAAAATATGCCTTTTTGCAAATGATACAAACATATGTAACAAGGTAGACATGCCAGGAGGGGTACACAAAATGAGGGATGATCTAAATAGCTTAGAGTAATGGTGAAGAGTGTGGCACCTATAGCTTAATGCCCAAAAATGCAAAATCATGCACTTGGGGCACAAAAACCCAAAAGCTAAAATATATCATTAATGGCACTACATTAGAAACTACTACATGTGAAGCAATGTAACAAAGCAATGAGAAAGGCAAATCTGATGTTTGGTATTAGAATTAGTAGCAGAAAGAGAGAATTAATAATGCCCCTTTATAGATCGTTGGTACGACCTCTCGCCAGAATATTATGTTAAGATCTGGTGACCATGGGCCGTATTCAGACCTCCGGCCGCATATGCAATGCAAAGTTTACCGATGTGAACTACTGCGCATGCGCAGTAATTTTGTTACGACATCTACGTTACTTTTTGCAACGTAGATTGCGTATACGCGGTCTTTAATACGGCCTCATATCTCCAGAAAGACAGAAATTCATTAGAGTCAGTGCAATGAAGAGCAACTAAAATGGTACATGGCCTGTGTCACAAAACATACCAAGAAAGGCTAGAGGAACTAAACATGTATAGCTTGGAGCAGAGACGGGAAAGGGAGGGTTATGATAACAGCTTTCAAATATATCAAGGGTTGTGACCAGAGGAGGGTGGCCTTTTTCGAAGGAAGAGGTGTAATAGAACACGAGGGCATGAATATAAACTGGAGGGTGGTAGATTCAGATTAAATGTGCGGAAAAATTACTTCATTGAAAGCGTGATAGATAAGTGGAATAGCCTCTCATTTGAGGTGGTTGAGGCTAACACAGTAGAGCAGTTTAAACAGGCTTGGGATAAATATATGGATATCCTAAATCTTAAAATAAATTGAGGGTAAATAGGGTCTAGGTTCAGTATAGTTTTAAATAAACAACTGGGCAGACTGGATGGGCCATGTGGCTCTTATCTGCCGTCACTTTCTATGTTTCTATGTTATGTTTCAATAATATTAACATAAATTCTAATTGTAACCTTGGGGTATATGTAAAATAATAGTTGTGATGGAAAAATCATAGTTTATTTCTGAATTTGCAGTTAAAACATACATCTCTATGAAGACAAATTCTAACTGATCAAAAATATTGTTAGTAATGTTACAAAATTTTTAAAGGAAAAATACATTGATGTAACTGCTATAAAAATCAGCACATTTCCAAATCTAGGCCCGGATTCAGAGTTTCGCTTCTGTCTTTTATTCATACAGAAACGCAACCAAAACGGAAGCGAGCACACTATAAGCATCAGCATGCCCTATAGGGCCGATATTATTTATTCATTGTATTTATAGTATTAATATTAATATTAGTATTAATATTGTTTATTAATTAAAAAAAAAAGCCTAGACCTAGTTTAGGCTGCGCCATGGTAACCCGTGGCCGGAGTCTTTACGGCTCCAACTGCGGGTTTCCCACCTCTAAATAATATGCTTTAGCCATGGATCCGCTAAAATTCTGAATCAGGGCTCTATTCCATGAAATATTTGCTTTAATCCCAATTCCTACACCCACATCAGCTGAAAAAATGTAATCATCCCACATCAAAACTTTAAAAAACAGTGCATAATGCCATTTTCAGATGAAGCAAAAGAGAATCTGCCCCTTAATGTGCTCAGCATATCAAGCATATTCAAGTACACACATTCAATTACATGTTCCAATGACCTTCAGCTTTTTACATATGTACAATTTTATTTCCCAGGTTTGATCCTCTGTCTACTGGCTCTGGGGCTATATGCCAGATATGTACCATGTGGAAGTTGAGTCAGAATCACTTAACATTCTCCATGTAGGGATGGATGAATAGAGACATTAAAAAGGCACCGTTTTCCTGGAATGACAAACAGCTGGAGAAAACAAATTCAACACTAATTATCTAGAAAGACTGTTTGCGACCTTGTAAATTTCTTCTCCTCACACTCGTACAAGGTGAAATAGCTGAGAGGCTGAAAGAGGACAGCATTTGTCTTTATTTTCTTCTACATCTGCTAGAGAACACACAAAGCTAAAACATCCTTGACATTGCTTTATTCCCTTTCGGTGTCTTTGCAATTTCGCTTTGGTACATGGAAAAAGTTACATTGCTGGAAATCCTCTCAATTGTGCAAGTAGAAAGATCACTTTGCAGACATCTTCAGAATAATGAGCATGTACAAAGTTTTGTACTTAAAGCATGACTGATATTACTTTTTCTATCAATTTAATGAAAATACAGTAGTTCAATATTAAAGATTTTAATTATGTTCGTTAATCAGGGTAATACCTTGTTTCTACAGGCCAGCTGGGCTGACTGATTGAATATATAAACACTTCACATTAATTACCATAAATACATTTTAAATGTTTTGTTCCTGGTAAAAAGAATATATTTAGTTCTATATGGTTATATGATTGAAATCAGAAAATATTAGGATATTGCTCATGTACTGAAATAAATTCATGTGGAGACCAGAGAAATTTGACTACAGAAAAACTGCTAATTGTAGGTATTTGATCTCCAAAACAATGATTTTGTGAGGGGGCAATGGGACATATGTGTCCAGCATCCCGGATGGCAACAAAGCCAGAAGGGATTTTTAAATTTAGCTACAATGGAGAGTCAATTGGAACTTGACACATTATAGCTCCATCTGCACCAAGTAGCCTTTACAGGTCTGGTGAGGGTGGGTGTGGGCTGTTCAGCAGCAGAGAGGAGCACAAGAAGAACACATGAAGATGATGGAAGAGAAAAGAAAGTAGCAGAAAGAACAGAAGATGGCAGCAAAGAGGGAAAAAGGTGTCAACAAACTCAGTGGGGTTAAGCAGCAGCTGTAGCATCAGGTGCAATGTCATGTAAGAGTTTTGTTTGGGACACTTATATCTTTTATATTCTGAGCTCTTGAGGGGGTGGACAGTGGAAACCCCTAGACAACAAACTTTCCCATCCTTTCAGTAACCCTGTGAAAATGAGCAGCTTTCCTTAGGCCCATAGTTGCCAAGTCCGCGGAATTGGGCTTATTTTTTCTGCAGTCGCAGCTTTTTTTTTTTTTTGCTGGCCGCGGGTTGCGGTTTTTGGGCTTGTTTTTGGGGCTTTTTCGGATTGGGTTGGGCTTGTTTTTAACGTCTAAGTTGCTTGTTTTAAGTTTCAGAGTTGGCAACACTGCTTAGGCCGGTGTTCTGTGTGTCATGTATTGTATGCAGTGCTTGGCATAATGCTTTGGCAGTTCTTGCAGGGCTTTTGTGGTTCCTAAGTGTCCCTACACAAATCTATATGTTTGGAAAAAGTCATTGCTAACTAACTGTGCACAAATTAATCTTTTACAGTGGCCCACTGAGTAGCCTTATTTCTCCTGAGTGTTACGAGCTACTCGTGTGCTAGCAGCCGGAATACTCGCCTTTTCATTGGTGGCCAGCTGTGACATTTTAAGTGCTTAAAAATTATCTCAGTTTTACACTTACACCAACCCCTGAGCTGGTGTAAAAGTTATGGTGGAAGCACAGGGAATCCAGCCTGATAATGCACTCACAGAAGCACTAACCTTCCCTCTTTCTAATTTACTAGCGCAGAACACATGGAAGCAAACACAGGCAGATGGGTAGCCATTTTGTGCTCCCATTCTGCACATGTACAGCTCTGACTCAGGTCCTACATGTTGAAATGACCCTTTATTACAGGATATGGTATTGCATGTCTCCTGTCCACATGTATCAGTGGGTATATAAACTGGATAAATTAATTCTTCTCATACACAATATAAGAAGCATTGCCTTTCTCAGGAGTCAGAAGTGCGTCTTCCTCTGTAGACTGTGACCTCCAAAAATAATGGGGAACACCTTGTCCGTTTTTCTTATGCCAAAATATATTATATATTGCAAAATGACCTCTGAACAAATGACTAAAGCCAAATTCTTGCATCTTTGTTAATTAACCCAAATTTATACCTGATTATGACAGGTCAAAGCAGAAGTCTAATATATATATATATCCATGTGTATATACTGACAGACATTTACTCAAGGCTGTTTGTTATTATTGGAGAAGCAAAAAGAATACTCCACATTATATTTATAAATTGCAAAATGAAATCAATATAAACTGCATAAATGGTTCATTTTCAGCATGATGTACAGGAGAGTGACATGTTGACTTTTTGTTTGCTGCAATAGTCTGCATCCTAGAATTATGTATGTTTCACAATGCGCTGTCTATAAAGCAAAGGTTCTGATATCTTACATGCAGTTGCCTACAAAATTTACTATTAATTAAAAAAATACTAACTCAGTTTAATTTCTTTGTACCATATTATATTAGTCTAGGCAAATTTTGAATATTAACATTTGTTAATTCATGTTCATGGAGCTATTAAACTGTGGACTAGGTGCATACAGTTAAATACTGAAATGATGCTTTTTAAATGGAATCACAAACACATTTTTATATCTTAAGCTACTGCAAACTATATTTCCTGTTTCTCGCTATCTTCTCACTTTACTCTGCTATACAAATATTGCTGATAATAATTATTCCAGTTTAAACACAAATGTTGAATCATTATTTAGCAAATGTTGCTAAAGTTTCTTTTATCTACTCTGTGACAGAGGAATTATTAGGTGCAGATGATTATCAGATGAAACGGTGCATCAATACCAGATATGTTTACACCTCCACTAAACAGAAGGAATGTTCACCACCTATTCAGTGAGTGTGGCTATTATATTATATTATATTAATATTAATTTTGAATTCAATTTTAATCTAATTTAATCTAATAATTTTGTGTAGTGTATAAATATTATTGTTTAGTGTAGTATTTAATGTAGTTTTTATAGTGTTATGTATTGTATATATAGTTGTTACTGTAGTCTTTTGTATATAGTGCTGTGTGTATAGTGTATAGATTTTTTTGTATAGTTTTTAGTGTAGTTTGTTTAGTGCTAATTGTATTGTTTAGTGTATAGATATTGTAGTGTGTATAGTGTTAAGATTACTGTATAGTAAATATTTTTTTTAAGTGTAGTCTATAGTGTATTATTAATGCGTAGTATCATGTAGTGTAGTGGATAATGTATTGTGGTTGTGGTGCATTGTGCTGTGTACTATAGTGTATAGTACAATTGTTGTAGTTTTGTAATTGCAATTTAAATGTACTGCTGATCTTGACTCAAAGAGGATCACCTATGCGAAAATAGCCAGGGTTCCTCACTATGCAAAGGGTAATGACACTGGCCTAGAAAACGTGTCAAAGACAACAATCTTTACCCCGTTATCATGGAGGTGATGGAGGGAACAGTGAACACACTGAACACCTCTCCCATCCATAGGTAAGTTGTTGTTTAGTAGAAGTGTCGTAGCAGGCAACACCCCACCAGGGTCCCATCCTGGTGATGGTAATTTTCATTTCTATGGAAAATCTTTCTTTATGAATGTTATTATTCTTTTTTAGCACTACAAGCCAACCGGGACACCAGCATCCAGGCCATAAGGTGAAGATAAGTAGTAGATTTGTCATCTATTAAAATAAAAAAGTGGTAGACACCTCCAGTAATCTTTTTTGTATTTTATTTATAGTACTACACATTGGGGAGCAGAGAGTGCCACAGGAGATGGGAGCTAGCCATTGCTTTTTTCTTATTGTAGTAGACAATACCGGCCCCTGTGTTTTTGATGTTGATGTTGGGGATGCCCCTTGCCAACATATCTGTGTGTATATTGATTGATTGTATAATTTGGACACAGCTAGAATCCTCTCCACAGTAAAAAGGTGCAATATTCTCAGGATAATAGGCAACAGTGATATTATAGAGCAGAGGCATATAAAATAAATTAAATAAGATGAATTATGCCAGTGATGATTTCCATTGAAATTTAATATACTTAACACATTATAAACGTGATCCAGGCTTAAGTGCGATTTTCACATGCAAGAACTTCCTAATGTCCACAGAGTGCTCTCATGACTCTTCTCTCTTGCATGCAGATTTTAGCTGACTTCTGTGTCTATAACCCAACCTTAACTTTTCTGAACATCTTGCTGTGCGCGCGATGTGCTTAGATGCACAAAAGTGCCTAACCCAGCCCAAACTGTCCTGCAAACACTGAGTATAATCTGGTAAGCGTGGGGATGCGGCGCAGACCAGCGCAAGGCTGGAGAGGCACCGGTCATCCCCCCACTCCCCGCTATGGAGACTATCAGCTCATACAAAAGGTTCCTGTATGAGCTGCATTAGTAGTTATAGGGAGCAGCTGAAAACTCCTTTCAGCTGCTCTATGTAACAGCCGCAGAGGCTCATACAGGAAGAGGGACACAGAAAAGGTAAGTAAAGTAAATGATGGGGATACTGGGGGTGCTGAAGTCAAATGATGGGGTTACTTGGAGGCTGGAGACGCATGATGTGGATACTGTGGAGAAAGACATGATGGAGATGGCAGGGGGCTGCAGAGACCTGATGGGGATACTGAGGGGGGCTGTAGAGACCTGATAGGGATACTGAGGGGCTGCAGAGACACCATGATGGGGAGTACTGGGAGCTGGAGACACATGATAGGGGACACTGGAGTTGCTTGAGACAAATGATGGGAATACTGGAGGGGCTGGAGACCCATGAAGTGGATACTGGGGAGGCTGGAGGGACATGATGAGAATACTGGATGGGCTCTCACTTTCCTATTACATACTAGAGAATCTTAGCTAGAATCTGATTGGTCGCTTTTTGCAACATCTCCGCTTTACCGCAGTTTAATAAATCTAGCTTTAGGAGGCTGTTAGTGTTGTATAGTAGTTAGTATGATTTGCTTTCTTTTATTGTTGTTACAAGATTTTGTTTTATGACACTTACATGGATACTATAATCTATTAACTATAATATTAAATTGTTAAACAGGTGAGCGCAAATTTAAAGTTTGCAGGGGGGCACCAAACACCCTAGAACTGGCCCTGGCTGTCACGCCATGATGTATGGTACTCTGAACATACAGAAACCAGTTCTGTACATTCAGTGTACTGACATGTAACATCTGGTGCGCACGTGTGCAAAATGTGCTTGCAAAGCCCGACTTATGCATGCAGCTTGCACAAGTTGGCTGCCCTTATTAGTTCTGGATCTGGAGCTCTATGAGTATAGCTGCATCTAATAGGCCACCAGCAAGCACAATAGTTATTATGATTGTGTAGATTTTCAAGGTACTGTAAGTTTAAAGCCAATGCAAAACTATCAAAATGCAGTATAATAATGAACAATTTAATTGATTTATAGTATAATAAAATATGGCTTTGTTTTTTTTATAAGTTGAAGGCAAACTGTGGGTTGAAAGTTTTTATTTCTTACGCTGTGAAAAATAAATAGAATTAGAAATAGAATTTAGAAATAAATAGAATTTATTTTAATAAAACATATAAGACAGTGACCCTTCTTTTGTATTTGAGGAATGATAAGCAGTAGATATTGAAATGGGTGACTCTCATCAATTTTTCTACTTTTCTATCTATGTTGTTAATATAGAAATCATACATATAATGGCTTATATTGACTTGCATTTTATCCCTCGACAACACTGTTCTGTAAGACAACTCTTTGTTTTTAAAATGTTTCTAGAATTGGTGCTTGATGTGATTACTCAATTGTATGTATTGTATGCAATCAGCTCTGTACATCGTGAATCACTTCTTGCGCCAACATCTTCAGTTGGTGCTTCAATAAAAATATAAAACAATAAAAAAAAACATAAAAGACATATTGCTGATTTTTATCAGTTACTAAACAAAAATATATAAGGTTTTATTGAATCCAAAAAAGAAATACCTGTATCTATCCATTATACATATCTACAGTAAGACAAAAGACTTGATTGTATACAAAATTATAAATTTGCAGGCACTTTTGTACACAACAATAAGGTGACCTGTGCTTTTCCCTTACACCATCCCCAAGGACACAATTGGTGCATAAAGAGAATCCAGGATTAGTACACAGGAGAAGTACAGGGTTATCAATAATGACCAGCACTCAGCTGGTGGGCTGCAAAAATATTTAGCCAATGAATTTTAAAGATTGTGATTTCCTTAGTAATTTACCTTTGGTACAGGAGGAAAGGATAGACCATTAAAAGGATTGAGAGTATGGTCAAAACCATTACTGGGGATTTTAATCTAACCTTGTTTCTCCCTTTTCTAATAAATTGTACTTCAATATGTATGATATAATGAGTTAAAAAACAGATAAATGTAAAATCATCTAAAAAGAAAAGTAGATCATGCAAAGCAGATTCAAAACACATCAGAAACCAGATATGAAATAGATCTGAAAGCATATTAAACCCCTGCAGAAAACATGTTAAAAAGTAATTGTGTACTGTCAGTTGTACATGAACAGATCGGAGGTCACCACATGAAACAGACTGAAAATTCATTTACTTGTTATGTTTTGCATTTTCCATACAGCATCAACCTTTTACAGTTCATTCAATATGAAATGAAGAATATATTGGAGGTCACCACATGGTATGTTGATCACCCCATGTAGTCTTAAAATCTTGAAAGCAGCCTGTCGCTTAAGGAGCATATTGTAATATGCCAACAATCGTGACTGGTATTGCTGGCTATTATGATGTATTATGATGTATTATGATAGGCTGTTGTGGAAGCAGTAATTTCAGCAGAACAGGAGTGAGTAATAGATGTCAGGATTGCTAGCTACAAACAGCACACTATATACTGTTTACCCCATGGTTGCCTACTTTTGCAAATGAATATCAGGGAGATTGTGAGAGCACTATCAAGGTGCTGCACCAAAGGGGTGTGTCCTGTAGCGCCAAAGAGGTGTGTCCTGTGAATAGCTCCACCCATAGGTGTATCTAGCACTGCCAGGAAAACTATTTTACAATAAAAATGTCAGTATTTATTGATTATTAAATTGTCAGTGAATACTTTCATTACTATCTTTATAGAAAAGCTAAAAGTGACGCTGCAGCTGATTAACAAGATTCTTTCATTACATCTTGGCCTCCATGAAATTGGTCATCTCCATAGACCTCAATGGATGAAATTAGAATCAGGGAGATTACCAAACACTTCAGGGAGTCAGGGAGATCACCTAATCTTCAGGGAGTCTCCCTGATATTCAGGGAGAGTTGGCAACTATGGTTTACCCTAATATAACTCACATATATTATAGTATATGCCATACAAACGGTTGTAGTCCCTGGTTAGAATGTCTGATTTCTGAAATAGGGACATCCAAATGTTCCTTTTTACAACATCACGCCCAAAAGTACTGCAACATCGCAGGGAATTGGATCAGGGCCTTTGTATTGTATCACAGTGATTTGAAAGATTCTCTGTATAACAACAGATCACTAGAATGCTGTCTGAGTTGTATCATGCAAATTAAGATACTCTCTGTATTATATTTACTATTAAATTTAAGAGCTAGCAAATGTTACAGTGGGTTTTTAAAACTGTGTCTGGCATCATATTTTAAAGGCAAAACCAAAAGTGACCCACTGATTGAACTGTGTTGTATTTGAGATAAAATATGTAACCCTCATTAATTCAAAGTCATATTAGACACGCCACTCTTTCACGGTCTTTGTCACACATGTCTTTGCATTACGACATGCCAATAAAACAGTATGATCAATGTTTGATGCTGTGAAAAACTGTTGTCAGCCATCCCCTGGGGTTAATATGAGGTAGCATGCAGTCATGATGAAGAGGGAAGAGCAGTGAGATGCAACATTTCTGTGATGACTTTCCACTGTTGGCTCTATTATTTTTATGTTGTATTAATAGCTCCTGTGTTTTAGAGGCATTTATAACGTTGAACCTTCAATTTGACATGAAACCAACACAAAAATGTCTGTAATATTAATTAACAATTCCTGAATGTCTAATTGCTATGCTGAATCATCCTCCTGCATTACTAAAAACTAAATATTTTTTTTAGGAACAATAGAATAGACTTCAACCTGATTTTTACACAGAGAGGAATGGGAACAGCTCTTCAGCTATTAGTAGGCTATATACAGTAACAATATTACTGTGCAACTACAAGGAACAAAAGAGAGGTCCGGTGCTCCAAACAAACATTATATAACACTATGTGTCAGCACATACATAAAAAGGAGGTTTAGTTCACAATATAGCTATATTGGGTTAAGGTCACCTGTCCAGCGTCAAGGCACCTCCTGTAGGTGAGTCCCTATCCTATCTGCTATATGTGTACACAGGAGGTCTGTATTAAGACACCCTTGCTATTTGAACAGTGTGCAGAGGCCATTTTGTGGGAGGGGTCAGGCTCCCAAAGTGAAACTGGCAACAGTAACAAAAATCACAGGCTGCGCTTCTAATTCAATTTATGAAAAGTGTGCAAGTGTATATATAAATGGAGAGGTGCAGCCTGTGTTTTTTTGTAACTGTTGCTAGTTTCACTTTGTTGTTGTCGTGGCATCAAGATGAAGACTGGAAAGAAGAACTCCAAGCAACTATCCGGCATTCTTCAAGCAACTGGACTTTACAATCAAATATTCCAGAACTTCAAGAAGCTCTTCACGACCTCCATGCAAGTCATCCCAAGATAGACTTTTTTTTGGACATCGGGTAGAGCGCAGCATCCTTATAACCCTTCACATGCTGACGCTGATATTAATACAAGGCACAACAATGCTGTGCCTTGTAGTTCTATCAGCACATGCATGCTAAGGGTTACAAGCATGAAGCGCTTGTCATTTTAGTATTTTGATTAAAAAAGCTGCTGCAAGTTTTACAGGGAAAATCGCCGTACTTTTCAGTAGAAAAGCACAGCGATTTATACCTGTAAAAATCAATGGCTATCGACGGCGATTATAAATTGCCAGCCAAAAGCGTCCCTTAGGGAATCCTGCAATTTTTACAAAAAAATTGCGGGAAATCGCGGCGATGGCTGGCGAATTATAATCGCCAGTCAAATTTCAGCTTAGTAAATATACCCCATTGTTTCATTAGATTATTTTTTTTGTAGTAAATTAAATAAAATTACACTACTTAGCGTAGTGCATCCGTTAAAAGGAGTTTCTCCTCCTCCAGACCCCCCCTTCCTCCGTCTTTCATAACTGTCAAAGGAACAAATTCAAATCTACCTCACATCTTGTGAAAGGAATGTTATATTTTCTCTCCCCCTGTAATAAATATGTAAATTTAGGCAACGGTAAATAAATACCAACCATTTAGCTCCCCCCCTTCCCCAATCCTTCCTTATTGGGTTGCAAATTTGTACAGGAAAATAACAGTTAACAGGAGAAGGTCATGGTTTAGGTGTGTGTTAACTATCTCCAAAAAAACAGTTAATCAATCATCTACAAAAATATTTAACAGTCCTTATTTGTTGTTTATTTATTTAAATAATCTGTTAAACTAATAAATGATAAGATCATTATTTTATGGTTCCCCCATTGTTATTCTGCATACATAAAGAAACGTTTCCATTCCCTTCAGCCTGAATATTGCTTTGACATTTTGTGCTGACTGCATCCATCATGTTGTTTTTGGACATAGCCGATACTCATATCCCAGCTACATGATGACACCTAGTCAAACACAAATTTTAATGGCATTGAATGACCTTTCTGTCTTAGCTACTGGGCTGTCTTTTGGCCTGTATCTATTCATATTTATCTATATTTCAGCAGTAACCAAGGACTCTTTAAATGCTGACTTTAAAGGAATACTTTGCTTAGCATGTAACAAAAACTGAACTTACTAACAGTATTTGCTGCTAGACCCCCAGGTATTGATGACATGATTTATAAATGTGCCATTCTTGTTATATTTATTAAAACTTAATTATAGATTTAAATATGCTAAATGAAATATTTAGGTCTGTATAAAAAAAGTATATTTGAATATATATTGTAAGTTGGTCAATAACTTGCCACACTCACATTTATAAATGGTAAAACTGCTTTATTTACTGTACTAATATGTAAACTTTTGCGGTATATAAAAAAATTTGAATATATATTGTAAGTTGGTCAATAACTTGCCACACTCACATTTATAAATGGTAAAACTGCTTTATTTACTGTACTGTACTA
>WWET01003623.1:70337-80595 GCA_011038615.1 Limnodynastes dumerilii
GGATCCGTATACACCCTGATGAAAATTTATTTTTCTTGACACTGAATTAAGTAGTAACCATTGCAAAAGCTGTATCAGCAGTCATTTCATGGGAAAGTATAAATCCTAATGGTATATTGCCACTGTTATATATTTACACTAACTTTATATATATATAATTAGGACTTCCTTCAAGATAACATAAAAATAAATAATTGGGCTGTTAAAGTTATAATTGTGTCTAGTCTGCATGTGTTTTCAGTTTCTTTATCATTTTGAACACTGGCAGCAGGCATTTGTATATAGAATGCAATACTCATCTATGAGCTGGCCAGATAAGTATTGAAAACTGTAATTCTATTTAGGAAGTAATTGCTGTCTAAGTTCTGCACATAAAACATGATTGAAAATGTATTAAATAGCATCCTTCCCTAAAATAATGTCCTTGTATTCTTTCTCTATATGATATTGTTTTATTTTTAATGAACTTATTTAATAACGCATGAAAAGGGGATAAAAGTTTGGGTGGTGTGGCTTGGTATAACACTGAAGTGATCTGACGTGTATTTGTGAGCTCCCCTGCAGTAGCACTCTACCAACCCTAATCTCACAACTTTATGACTCCAGAGTGACTTTTACAGGCAGGGAGCAACCTATTGTGGCCTCCAGACATTAAGGCTGCAGCTTGTATTCATAAGCCTGCTCAGGCACAAATAGGACGTAACAGCCCAAACCCATGTGGGTTAAGCACTCCCTACTATCCAAACTTCTGATGCGCCCTTAATTTACATGAGAACATAGTGAAAGATTAAGGGTAGAGGCCTCATGTTGAAATTCCTTGCCCGCATGGAAGTCTGCCAGATCCACTCTTCCTGACTTTACCATCTGGTTATACCTTTCTATTCACTTCTTTATTCCAACTTCAACAACTTTACACCCAACCATGTAGTCTGAAAAGCAGAAGTAGAGGGACGGTCCTTTTTTTTCCCCACCATTGTCCGATATGATATAATATAGCATGTTTAATGATCCTGTTCTACCCCGCACTTGCTCAACTTTGAAAACCACATTGTGGAGCAACTTCTTAATTATTTTCTTAATTCTTTTAATCAATGCCATGAAGCACAGACCCTGCACAAAAATGCACTTCATTACTATCCTATCAAACCAGCTTCATTCTTCAGAGCAGACAGAGAGGAATCCCCTCATAGTGCTGCAGAATTGGAGTATAAGAAGACAAAACTGCCCCAATGACAAGAAAAAAAATACACTTCCTTATCATTGCTGTGTTTAATATGCCCTACAAACAATTCACTCTGAATTATCTGCCCTTGAAACCCATACAGACCAAATTGAATGTAAATTGGAGGAAGTGGTAGCCCACCAAACATCCACAAAGTAGAACCTCTTCCAGATCCAGAGGGACCTCAAGGAAATTTAAGAATGTCAAGAGTACATAATTAATTGGACTCTGAGAAACAACCTCTGTATTGAAGGTGTCCAAGATATCTGTCTCCCAACTTTGCCCTAAGATCTGAGAGGAACAACTCCCTCTGGACCAAGCCCTGAGAGCAAAATTCCCAGACTTGACTCAACTTTAAGATGTTATAGGCTGACTACCCTACTATACTGACTAGAAGGCCATCAAAAAGAAGCAAAAACGACGTTTGCTCTCACATTGGAGATATCCTTGATTTAGATCTTATGGGAGCTAACTCCCATCACCTTGACACTGCTATGTCACAACATTTCTGCGATAATGATCATCAGATACGGAATGAGCTTTCCACTCTACTCTTCATATGGCACCAAAACCAACAACTTTCAGCAAACTCCTTTCAAGAAGCACAGACTCTTTGACACATAGGGCCTGATCTAGACTTAAGATCATTTTGCATATGCAAGTGTACCAAAGTTGCATTCTTCAAAGGATAATGTGTATATTTGGCTTTACGAAGTGATGTCACACCCTATCTTACGGATCTCTGATCATACGAGAAACAACCTCTGTATTGAAGGTGTCCAAGATATCTGTCTCCCAACTTTGCCCTAAGATCTGAGAGGAACAACTCCCTCTGGACCAAGCCCTGAGAGCAAAATTCCCAGACTTGACTCAACTTTAAAAGACCGCATATACGCAATCTACGTATCGAAACGATACGCAGATTACGCACAATAGCTACTACGCATGTGCAGTAGCTACTGTTTATTGAACTACGTCCGTCTATGGAAGACGGACGTAGTTCTGGATCCGGCCCAATGTGTATATTTGGCCTTACAAAGTGATGTCACGAACAAACAAGTTACATACGATCAGAGTCCTGATGTGTAACATGTGACACGTGCATGAGCAGTGTTCTCACATAGCCCGACTTACAGATGTCGCTTGCGTAAGTCAGCTGTCGTTATTAAGTCTGCATCAGGCCCATAGATCCCATACCCACAGAGGAATCACAGCCATCGACAACCCCCTCTGCCTCTACACCCAAACTAGACCTCCTAGGATAAAATGTTCCCTAAGCAGCTAAACTTTACCCAACAGACACCTGAATGTACTTTCAAGGACTCTCCTCACAGCATGCCTTACTGTTCCAGTCTCCAGGGAAAGCTCTCCACTCACCAGTGACTACCCTAGCCCCTCACAGGGCAGCAAGACCTATCTGACAAGTCTGCATAAGGCTTCGAGGCCTTCCAGCCCTTGTCCGGAGGGTATGTGGGGTACTTGCCTGAGAGTGTTCATTCTCTCCCATAAGCTATTTTGAGACTGTGACTGTCCTGCTACTTTGTTTCCATTCTTGTTACCCTCTGGACCCTTTACTGAGTAAGTCATGCTTTAGTTAGTTACAAATTGTGTTGTTATAACTGTTAAAAATTACAATGGATGGTTGGCTTTATTTTATACCCTTTCAATGCCTACTTTCTTACATACTAGAATAGGTTAAAATATAACCTTTATTACAAACCATTAAAATGGAATTTTTTAAAAAAAGCGAATATTAATGAATTCAGGAACTAGCCATAATAATAACATCATTGATAAAGCTATCGCCATATAATTTTTTAACCCTACTCAGAATTACCAAACCTTGTATTAGAGTATCATAAATAGAGCATTTAATGATTGTATCATCATGTCTAAGGATGAGAAGTTTCTGGAGTGCTTCTCTCCGGAAATGGCCACCATGTACCTACTTCCAAAGGTGCACAAGAATCGATCTTCTCCACCAGGTAGGCCGATTGTCTCAAGTAGGGGTTGTCTTACTGAACAAGCCAGTAGGTTCATAGATTTCCATCTTCGCCCTCACATATATAGTCTTCCTTCATATCTAAGGGACACTATGGACCTTCTGTCCAAGTTAAATGATGTTATAGTCACCCCTGACACCATGCTTGTCACGATGTAGAATCGATCTATACTAGCATAGAACATCAGACAGGCATGGGGGCAGTTCGCTCCTTTTTAGAGATGGGCAACTTTGATGGCTTTTCAGAGTTTCTGATGAACCTTCTGGAGTTTGTACTTACAAAAAATTATTTTTTATTCTCCAATTGTTTTTATTTGTAGGTGAGGGGCACCATCATGGGGACAGCATGCCCCACGATGTCAACCTCTATTTGGGGTGGTGGGAGGGCATGGTCATCTTTACTGAGGCCTAGGAGGAATATACCATCCATGTCCTCATGTGGCTTCGGTATATTGACGATATTTTTGTCCTATGGCAAGGTGACCCCTCCCTGCTTGGTACTTTTGTTGAAATTTTGAACCATAACCCCTACAATTTGAGACTAACAATGGAGATGAACTCCAAGGCTATTAACTTCCTAGACGTGACCATTAGGGTTGATTCTGAGGGTAGGATATGTACGGATCTGTTCCACATGGATACTGCGGAACAGATCCAGTAAAGACTGCATTTACGCAATCTACGTTTCTAAAAGAAACGTAGATGATGTTAGAAAATTACTACACATGCGCAGTATCTCAAGTCGGAAAACACCGGGCGCATATGCAATGCGCTTGGTGCTCTGAATCCGGCCCCTAGATCCCTCCAAGATATCCTTAAATTGCACAATCTGTATAACACTTGGAGGGTCCCATCTTCTGTTACTTTACCTATTTACCATTTAATGACACCTACTCAAAAACATACATGATCCTGCTCAGTCCAAAGTAGCAGGATAGGACTAGCTAGAACTATCCACTATAACCATTCAGCTGCGGGTTTCCCTTTTATGGGATCGTTTCAGCTTCTACTACTTTAGCAGACAATATAGATGCCCCTCTGCTTGTCTAATAAGTGACTAATGACAGGCTGTACTGCTGGTTATTTTTCTGCATTTGAAGGGACATTGCTGTTTCACTTTTGTATTTGTTTCTTATTATTTATTATAATGTAGAGATATCAATGTTCTAGCATACTGTAATTGAGGTCCAGTTTAAGTATCCCTTGTAACTACTTCCCTTGATTGCAGCATCTTATTAAAAGTTACAAATAAATTATAAAAGTAAAATGTTACACAACTTTGTTCCATTCCACCTACACAAACTATGGTAACCATATTTTGTTTTGTTTTTATATTGCAGTTAAAAGTTTGAAGTTTCAATTATCAATTAACACAATAGATGTCACACGTTGATTTCCACCTCAGTGGAATTTAACATTTCTATATTCATTCATATTGTTCTTTAGTTCTGCTTCCCCTTGCTGTGGCAAATAGGTGAAAAAATGAATCTCATTTGTGTCTAAGCATTATCTATAATGATTCCTTTCTTTCACCAAAGCTTTAGTGTATTAACATGTTAGGTACTTTACTTAAAGCTGATGGACCATATTTAGAATTTGAAAATAAGGGCCTGATTCAAACCCAAAAGCAGCAGCTTCTTTGGTGCGTATATTTAAGAAAATGGCTACTGTGCATGACCTACGTAGCCATCATGTACATATCCTAACTACGTGCAGTCTTTAGACTGTGCGCAGATTTTTAAAAAAAGGAGGCGTGCCAGAGCAGCCACCATGGGCAGATAGGTAAATAGGTGGGGGGAGAGATGAAGATTAGGCAGAGAGGGAGGGCTGGTGATTCCCCATTCATATTTTACCTTCTTAAAAGGGAAAATACACACCGTTAGTTAAGACTGCCTATGGCACTCATAAGTACCATAAGTACTATTAGGCACCTAAAAATGGGAGAGAGTACGGGAGTGGACCAGAAAAGTAGGTGCAGACACATGCGTTTCCATACCTACAGATCTCACACCTGAGTGTCCTAAGAGAGGAAAGTTACACATGAGCAAAACTATGTTGATTTCAGGGGGCATATTCACTTTATTCTGTGTATGCAGGGAGAATTCTTTGCTTTTGCTTATTGCTCACAGATACTGACCAGCTTCACTTATACTCTGTTATTTAGACTTGGGCTAATGTTGTTTGCAACAGATGAAATTTGACACCGCTAAAATCAACATATTTTGCCCAGGTGTAACTTTCCTCTCTTATTTTCAAACTTTGAATCTGGTTCTATCTCTCTAACATGTAACATTTGTATTTATATAGTACTTAATTATGTTACACACATTGCTACAATGGAAAAAAATAAAAATGTATCGAATAAAATACATGAACTGAGTTAAATCTCTGACACTAAATATATACCAATCTAATAAATAATTTATGTATATTCATATATAAAAATAAGTCACCTTCAAAACAAATAAAAAAATGAACACAGTGCTTTTATTTATGTTAAAAAGTACACAGGTTCCATGTGTTGAAAATATTAAACAGGCAGTTGCTGAATTGCAGTTAGCATTTTAAGAATGATGCAATAAAGATCCAAAGCACAAGATCATTCATTTATATCATATTCCCCATCAGACATAGCCCTGACAAAGAGTCAGAATTTAAATCTTGCATGAACCTAACAGGCATGTTGTTAGCCACCTCAATGGCATTTTACATTTGTATATTCTGTCAGTATGCAGTCACAGTGAAAAGGTATAACATATATGTGTATTCTTACAATTTTAAGTAGAAAATGCAAGTACTCCATAATGGATTATCTCCTAATATTCTTTCCACAAAATAAACTTGTACTATATTGACAATTACTTTAATTATGTGACCTTTGTGTCATCCCTAACATAATTTTTCTTCAGTTGTGTTAGAAATTTAACCTCCATGCATAAATTACATTTGTCAGTGACAAAGCACATTGACTTTTTCCAATGCTGGATGTTTTATTAACTATATACATTATGTTAAAGTTGTTACACACAATTTAGCTTTATTTACCAATTAATAGATAAAAAAGAAAGAAAAATAAAACGGTTCATGACTTCCCAATATTTAATACATCTTTCTATGATCCTAGAAGGCTGAAGTGGAGAGAAGATTATAATACAACATACATAAATCATCCTAACTATAATAATACTTTTAGTACACTGAAAATACACAGCAATACAGTATGGGGACATCAGTATGAGTTGCATCCATCTTCTAATAAGATCAAGTAAAGAAGAGGACTTAAATAAATTCATGCGTATTATCTGTATGTCTGAAAAAAGCAATTGTCATTTTACCAAGTCAGTTACTTGAAGGAAATAAATACAAATTTTTAAATTTAATTAACTGATTCACCAATGTTCCAATATGATGAAAAACTATTAGCTGAGCTTACCAAACTGCAATCATTCAATTACAAGGTTCTAAATAAACGGCTGACCATTATCACTCCTCCTATAAGGCACGTCTGTGTATTTGTCCGGCCCTAAATGACTTGCTGTTATTTGGAAGCACCTTAGGGTTCTATATGACACTGTATTTCTTTTAGGCAATGAAAATTTTGTATTTGTATAAATGAATAAATAAATTGTTTGTAACATGTGCCTTTAGTAAGAAGTTATTGTTTACATTAAACAATTGTCTCATGACTTACAGACAAATGAATTCCTTGTGTTGAATCAAGTCTCACTAGAGTTCTCAAGACAGATGCCAGCTAGCACGTTACTGACTCTTGCGATCCCCATGCTGAGACCACATTGGAGAAATGGCTATAAAAACATTTGATGGATGCAGATTGATACCTACTAATCCCTTGGCAGTGTTTTTCTGAAAGTGAAATGTAACAGTCAACACTTTATTTATATGCACAAATATAAAACTTTAAACAAACTATATGTAAAATCATTTTTTATATATATCTTCAACTAGAAGCTTTCCATTAAAAACAACATCTTGTATTTACAGATTAACATTTTGTAAAAATGTTTTCTTTCATATATATTTCATAATGATATAGGGCCTGATCCAGAACAACGCTTCGGAGCGAATTTCCACGTGGCGGACACGTAAAATCGCCCTTTGGTAAGTACTGCGCACCATAGAAAATACGCTCCGTAACATAGCGTAATTGTGAACGTATGGGCCATTCACGTATGTGTCACGTAAATCCTTACGTGTGGGCGTGCCAATTTTACGTATGTCCAAAATACGTCTGAAATACGTGAAGTAGGCGGGAGGTGGTATTTAAAGTGTACAGTATGGGCGTGCCTAGCTGCGTAAATTTGTCTAGCCCATACGTACGTGTGCGTATGAATGGGGTTACGTTGGAAAAAGTTAAGGTAGGGTTTGGAAAGCGTATCTTGACAAAATACGTATGTTCTAGGGGTGTGCCGAGGGGAGTGTAACGAATTTACGCGCACGAAAATACGCTATGCAAATAAACGTACGGCAAACGTAGTTCTGGATCTACCCCATAATCAATATATAATAAGTATAATTTTAATATAATATCTTGTATACATCTATCTATCTATATATCTATGGGCCAGATCCAGATCTACGTCCCCATTACGTTTCATCGTGTAGCGTATCTACGCTAGCGTATTTACTATGCACTACCCTAGGCACTCCCCTCGCTCGTACGTACTTTACGCTTGCCAAACCCTACCTTAACTTTTCAAAGCGTAACTACTGACGTACATAATGGATTCCCGTGTGTAAGTGCCTAAGCACGCCCATACTGTATGATTTAAATGCCTCACCCCGCCTCCGAAGCGTAATTACGAGTGTGGTCTGGCTGTCACACACCTTACGTTCGTAGTTATGCTGTTGATACTAGGCTGGTACGTACGTTTAGAGTTTTGTGGCATAACATCTGCTACGCGCATTCGCAGTACATACAAAAAAATAGCGGTTTTACATCACTGGCTAGTGTAAATACGTTAGTGTGCATAGTTCTGGATCTACCCCCTTGTGGCTGATCCTGCCCTGATTTGGCAAGTGTGATAAATGTACCTGGTTGTATGTGTTAAGTTGTTAACCTATACTTAAAAATTATGCAAAACTGAAAGTAAAGGTATACCTGCTTATTTTAATAAAGCCTGAGGGTTAAGCTGTCTTCAATCCACGCTCCAGTAAGTGACAGGTTTGTGTCGTGCACACTAACATCACAAGACAATCAGGTTTTACATTCACCTGGATTAATCATAGCAATTTCTTTAAACCCAAATCTTCCTAAAAATCTCTGGTATTTGTCTGAATTCTTAAGAAGTTGTTGTATTCTGTGAATGTCTTATATACACTACATGCACCCAGGGGGATTTCTGGAGGTCTGGAACCCCCCCTGGGATTAGCAATATTCCTTTCAGAGAATTCAGTTTTTTTTAAATGTGTAATTAATTCTCTGTCCAGTAGTGGCCGCTCTACAGCATTTTGTTTACCAGTGCGCTCTCTTTCTTCTCTCCTTCCTTATACCCACCAACAACCACCGCAGAGGACAGTGACTGATTAGATAAAATGGCAGCTTGCTCTGTGTTAGTCTGTGCTATTGGGACATTAAAGTGAGGCTGGAAATAAATATTGGAGGTGGCTTCATCTGGCCAGGACCAAATCAGCTGTAGGTGGAGTCAGCACGAAAGAAGGCGGGCTTAGCACAGTTACCATGTCAATGGCAGGCAAGCTTAATCAGGGTTGCTGGGAGTCCCGGCAAATTTCCTTCAAGTCCCGACCCCTTTCTCTCATTATATAAATCAAGAGTGGAGTTGATGATGTGAATTTCGTCATCAAGTCCCGCCTACCCCCTGGAACACTAATTGCAGCAGTGATTGATAGGGGAATTAAGAAGTTGGCAACTCTGAGCTTAATACAACAGAAAAGGACTTTCTGATGACCTATATGCCATACCGATAGCATTAGTGCAGCTTTTACTAACTATTATAATGTCGAGTGTCCATTATAACAGGTTGGCTAGTAATTTCTAATCATCACACACTAAATTAGAATCCAAACTTGAAGCTTAATAGAAGAGAAAAAATTAAATATTAGTCCTTCCAGTTTTGAACCCCATTTAAAATCTGACCTCCTGATTAAGTATCAAACCCTGGATCTGACCCCACATACAAGACCTATTAAAAACTATACCCCTGATTTACCCTTCACCCCGATATAAATTTATACCTATTTAAATTAATTACTGCTATGAATTACGAACTGCATCTTACTAATCAGCACACAATTTTCTTCCCATTTATGCCTCCAACCATCCCTTCCTGCCCTTGTATGCCTCCAGTCATCCTTTACTGCCCCCCTTATGCTTCCAGTAATCCTTTCCTGCCCCTGTACCCCTTCTCATCTCTTCCTTTACCTGTATGTCTTAGGTTATCCTTACCTGCCCTATATGCCTCCAGTTATCCTTTCCTGCCATCATATGTGGCCCTTTTATGTGTCCAGCCATCCATTTTGCCCCTATTTATGTGCTCAGGCATCATAGTCTGGAACCACCCCATGGCAATTGACAGCTGATCCTGAAACAGCTGCTGGTCCCGCTCATCATCCCAATGCTGGTACTGTTTTGCAGAGGTTCAAGTAAAGTGTGCAGGTCGACAGCCAATCTCTGAGCAGCTGCAGCGCCCCACTCATCAGAGGGATCGGCTGTAGGTAAAGTATTTAAAATCCATTCATTTTTGAGGTGGCCTCAACCTCCACTACCTTAATGCTTACAAACATATTGTATTTATAAAGAAAGGGCCTTCTCCTAAACACTAATGGGTTCATTTCATTATGTTTAGATAAAACATGTTTTGCCTATCTGCGTTACCTGTCCCATTAGCTGCTTTTTAAAACTTCCTGTGGGGTGTATTAGGGGTCTGGAGATGGCACATATTATCTACTATATAACCTAATAAAACCCACATATATTATAGCGGTATATCAGCAGTCGAATGGACCACTGATCCGCAAGTGTGACTTATGGCAGTGTAAGTCACACTTATTAAGCA
>WWET01003623.1:92972-109766 GCA_011038615.1 Limnodynastes dumerilii
TCTAAACTAAGAGCTAACCTCTTAGGAGATCCCCAAGTCTCCAAAACAGCCACTCTGAGACCACACCCCCTCTCAGCTGCAATCCCAGACACGTTTTAAAACATACATCCAAGATAGAGGCTGCTTCAAATCAGTTTATAAAGTAATTTATATAGCAGGTGCACAAGGCAAGGGTAATTTGCACAAAAAAAACAAACATGGCCTGGTACTCTACCCAGTTACTAATCATGATCTACCTATAAAATAAGTCAGAGAATTAGTTACAAATATCTGCAGATATGTGATATAAGCCACCTGCCACTTAAAAAGGCTTCTCTGTTAGGTGGTCCTAACTCTAAACTTTAGAGTCCCAATTGTGGGTCACATATCAAATATCTTTCTAAACTAAGAGCTAACCTCTTAGGAGATCCCCAAGTCTCCAAAACAGCCACTCTGAGACCACACCCCCTCTCAGCTGCAATCCCAGACACGTTTTAAAACATACATCCAAGATAGAGGCTGCTTCAAATCAGTTTATAAAGTAATTTATATTGCAGGTGCACAAGGCAAGGGGAATTTGCACAAAAAAACAAACATGGCCTGGCACTCTAGCCATTACTCAGTTACTAATCATGATCTTCCATCTATAAAATAAAAGTCAGAGAATTAGTTACATATATCTGCAGATATGTGATATAGTCCTTTTGAAAAAGGGCCTTGTCCAGACTTGAAACACTTACACTTACATATACAGTACGTCTCCAACCCCCAGGCATCAACACTTGGATCAGCTTTCCGTTAGCAGGACTTTGGAACCCGGGCCAGGGACCGCTAAAAGGACTTTTTTAAGAACTTACCGTGTACGATTTGGTACGAGGGGAAATGGATCAAAGGTCTAGCTGTGCTAACAGCCTGGCTCTTAGGACCTTATTTTCTAGCTTGCCCTTTAAAACAAGACTTTGAGGGGTGGGATCCTCCACAACGCAAGCATGCATGTACAAATGGGCAACGTCCTCCTCTGGAACAACTTTAATAGTTGAATCCATAACATTTTCCCCTGCCTTGTGATGAAGACCCTTGCCTTCCAAAAGATCCTTAGTTAGCTCCTTCTGGGCCTCCTTCATAGATTGACTAACTTCCAACCAGGCTTGAACATCTTTAAAACCAAAATTTAAACTCATCTGACCGTCCTGCTTCTTACGAAATAACTCGTCATACAAAACCCTTAGACTTAACATACATTTGATGGATACATATGCATATATTTCAAAACATCCATGTACTCACCAGGAAGAGTTTCTAAATAACAGGAAGCAAAAACATACATGCCAGACAACTAATAAGAATACAAACGAAAATATTCTTTACTCCTAACCCCTTTTTAATGGCATTAACTAAATCCTTCTTTACTCCAACTGTCACAGCAAACATATCAATGTATTTGACTCTTTTAATACAATCCATAATACTAGGACGGACACCCCTATTCAAACCCGTACTAGCACAAAAAACCATGTTCGACCCAGGACCCCTAGGCAAAACCTCACGGCCAGCCGTTAAAGACTCACTCCTCTTTTTGGTCCGCCGGCGTTTAGAAATTTGCTTTTCAATTAATTTAATAATTTTACTCGGCCTACCACCAGACAAATCAGAATCAGCACTAGACAAAGATAAATCAGAAGATAAAGATTCCGACAAAAT
Source organism: Limnodynastes dumerilii (assembly GCA_011038615.1). Classification (NCBI taxonomy): domain Eukaryota; kingdom Metazoa; phylum Chordata; class Amphibia; order Anura; family Limnodynastidae; genus Limnodynastes; species Limnodynastes dumerilii. The sequence goes on from WWET01003623.1 coordinate 94,653, forward strand.
ATCAACGTCATCATCATATAACTCACCGTGTAAGCTGTCCAAATCCTGCCGTGATCTACGAGCACCAGATCCAGATGCCACTTGATGAACTCCAGACGTCCCCACGATTGCATGGTCCACCGAAACTGAAGCAGGCTCCTGATGGATTAAACTTCCTCTCCTTGAAGAAGAACCTTGAGAAACTGGAGCAGACAATGCATTAACACTATCCTCCAATACTTGAAAACCAGCTCTTCTAGCTAAATAGCTAATATTTCGTTCCATAGAACCACCAACATTACTGGTAAGGCCACAATTAGCACTCGGAACTGTATTGCCCGGTAAAATTTAAGAACTAAGATTTCCCCTATTTGAGATAGGAAGACCCCTATTACTTAATAAATTGTCCGATCTATTCCTAGACCTATGGTCACCAGTTAAATTAGGTCTAAATGTAGGTAAAGTAGAAATATGATGATCAACCTGACCTTCCCTTAAAATTTCTTGCTCCACAGCTGATCCATTTAAACCTTGCGGACCCTGTCTATCCAACAATACAGCCCTCCTTGCATTTGATCTCCCCCTAGTGGTATAACTATGCTCAACTACAGAATCAGGCACAGGCTGCAATGCAGACTACCGTACAGTGCGGCCCCTGTAAGAACTAGAATCCTGAATCCCTAAAACGAAGGGTGGGTCCCCACCGACCTACGTCCCCTTGGCATACTAAAGTAAGAAATTTAATAGACTAACAGAATATAAAAAGGAAAAAACTTTTGACTTGGCCACTGAATAGGGAACGATAGGGAAGTAAGAGTTAAAACATGAAAGGGAGGGGGGGGGAGTTGTTTAATAGGAAATAGGTTACAGGATTTAAGGATAAATGAGTAAAAACAGACAGAAAACAATAAAACACAATTAATCAGACTAAAGGAATAATAGAAAATAAGATAGCAAATTATCTTATCCAGCGATCGCCAGACCACAACACTCTCAGCTTCCAACGACAACACACAGGCTAAAGGCTGAGCACACACTTATAAAGAGCCCCCCAAAACTGTTATCCTTTAACAGTTAACCACTTAAATATGATTGGCTAAAAGACAAAATTACATAAATAAGCTCAACCAATCCCCGGCATCCATGGTTTTAATGTCACTCAGACCTATGCGGGCTTCGTTTACAATTCTTCTTACAACATGTCCAGTTGGAATTAATGATGTATGAAGAAAGTGTGGACAAGATAACGTGATGGTATGAGAGAGAAAGGTCAGACATCTGCAAAAGGTACAATTTATTTATTCAGATACCATGATATATTACAGAAAGGGGGCAGTGCGTGTGGCATCCTGGGCAAGGGGAGTGGGGGGCATTGACTGGCATTACAGACAAGTTTCCCAGAATTATCTCAGTCAGCTCTGTAATTGGCTGTGAATTCAGCTTGTATTCTTATTACTCTGAAAAAGAGCTGTTTGATGTGGAGACCCATACCCTCCAAAACACAGGTATATTTCTGCATGCATTCATGTAAGTTAATTGAAAATTGTCTGGGCCGTTTTGGGGTGGAAACATTGCAAACTAAAACTCCAGGTTACACAATAGAGCTCCAGACTGATGTAGAAGAATGCCGGGACAGTTAGAAGCTGCAAAACTATACAAAAAGCCCACAAATAATGGACATTTGGTGGCAGAATTTACTAGAAGGCTCCAGGAGATTCTTATGGGAAAGAGCGGAGGGGCCAAGAAAATTGAGCGTTGAAGGGTAGCGGCAGTTAGAATGAGGGGGCTGATGACAGTTGGCTGGAGAGACTTAATGGAGGATCTTGGCACAGAGAGAAACTGAATGCCCTTGCATTCTACAGCTGTTCTTTACACTGCCCAGGGGATGTCTGCAAGACTCATATAAAGACAGATAAGTTTAAGGCTGATTTTGCATGTGTCCATCTGAATCTTCACTCTTACCTTGGATTACAATTACCCCTGTGTGTGCTGCCTATCTTAAATAACTCTAATCTGCAGTCGCTGCTGCTAAAGCATCTGAACTGAACAAGTTGGATAAACCCTTGTTGCAACTCTATGGACTTTGTATAATAAGTTGCTTTATAACACTGAAAGTTTGTTGTGATTTTTCTGTATGGATAATATGCTTCTATAGCAAGTATAATAATATATTATTGAGAGTTAGAAGATATTTAATTTTCAGACATGCTAAATAACATTGTATCATGGTATTATTTTCCAACTTATCTGCTGCTGTGGTAAACCATTACACCACATGCCAATAGAATTAACCCACGAGTTTAAGCAGCTTTAACCCTGTGTTCCTTGTTTCATTCCAACATTACTTCGGGGCCTTTGCCTCTCTACTATACCCCTGGGCTTGTATAATCCTTCCTTACATTACTTCTGGGGTTCCAACCATTCGCCCCATTACACACAATTGAACACATCCTCTTTTGTCAGAGCAACAGGTTTGCCTTGCCTGCTGACTTTCTGGGTGCTATCAGTGGTCCCTGGTGTGCTCTGGTACGCTCCTTGGCCAACTCTGTTCAGAGTACAGTGCTCCAACAGAGGATTCAAGTTCCCTTCCCTCCCAGACTTGTCTTCCTGCATACACCATTGACTTTCACATTCTAGAGCTTGCCTTGGTCAGTTCCCAGAAATGTTTGGTAGTCTGTGACCTGCCTGTTACCTGCAGCCAAGTTGATCCTAACCATCAGGGGCTCTGGTGAATACCATGACTGGAGTTAGACTTCATGTCCTGTTGTGATTCCCACCACATCGGGACTTACTGTGACTAAGGGCATAACAATTGTTGGGATGACACAATATGTCATACATTTTACCACTGATTTCATTTTATTATTTAATTCTTTGACCTCAAAAGTTAACAACAGATTTATACTTCATTCATACATTTCAAGTCTTAAAAGAATGTATTGATCTAGTTTTAAGAGCACTGCTTATTGTTTTAAGTATATAAAACATAGCTGGACATGCAGAATCTTACACAGAATAACAAGTAATTTTGCTTTGGTTAATAAATATAAAAGCTGTTAACACTTTTTTTTTCATTACATACAGTGAACACTGCAGCAGTTGTGAGAACAGGTGCATCATATTCACATTCACAGGGTCAGAATCAGGACAGCTTAGTTCTGCTCTAATAGGTAAAAAATTACTGTTTAGCCTTGTTTGGGGCTGCGATTGCTATCAAACCATGAAAAATAATTGAGGTCATTTATAATGCACAAAATAGCTCTGCAACCCAAATGCAACCTTGGCTATGCTGCTCACCTTGATGCCCTAAGCCAATAAAACTCATACATTTGTAGAGCAGAAATACTATATTCAGGAGATTATAAGCTTGGTGCCCAGGGAGAGGTGTGGGTGCTTGCATCTTTGCCTATTACCAACTGACCTATATGGAAAAGTCAGTGTGCAATTTCTATCTGTGCTTGACTCTTGTATTTAGCAAAGGGGGAATAACAACTTTACAACCCCTATGGTTTTAATTTACACAAACAAAAATAAAAAAGGAGTGGATACCCTAATAAAGCAGTCAATTATTTATTACTCTTTATTTTCTACTTTATAACATAGTTTCCAAATATTTGCAATCTCTACTTTTATGGTTATGAATGCTTTCTAATGCATTTTCTGTAATACTATATACTGTAGGTAAAATACAAACATAAAACCCAGTGAAGTATTTAAAGTGAAGTATTCTTTAGACCGTGTACGCGATCTACATACAGAAATGGTACGTAGATAGCGTAAATAAGCTACTACACTTGCGTAGTAGCTAAATTCTCAAAACAATGTACAGAAGACAAAAACTACGTAACTGTGAATCCGGAACTAACTCTGGACTTGTCTTGTGTAGATCACCAATATCTGATATGAAATGTTTGGAAATACTTTATTGAAATTACTCCTAATAAAACAAGAGATGCCATAACTAGACTATACCTTTCAATAAATATACAACACAAGAAAAATATAATCTGTTACACATATCTAAATAAGTAATTTGTAGCAAAGAGAAAGGTTGTGCCACTTGTATGGATAACATATACTATGCAGAAAGTTACAAACAAGCAGGTCCACCCTTCAGATAGTTATAGCAAAGGAACATATCAATTGAATTATTAGTAAAAAGTTATTTACATGTATTGATACATGTTACTACAGTATTAATACAAGGAGATGCATTATACAATGTATATTTTATTATACTATTAAAAATGAAATTGTGTCTAATTCTGGTACTTATGTCTTCTGAAAAGAAGTGTGTCAAACTATTTAAAGTGAATAAAGGGTGTATGTGTGACTATGTATATGTCTGTGTGTATGTGTGACTATGTATATGTCTGTGTGTGTGTGTATGTGTGGGGGGTGTGGGTCCCCTCTTCGAACGGCCCTATTTCGGAAATGGCTGGGATATCGATTGCTTATGCCTCGATGCCACCGAACATGGCGCTTCAATAGGTATGTGAAAAAAAACTAGCCTTTCCCTAATTCTAACCCAAACTCTCCCTTTCCAGTACCCTAACCCTCCCTTCTCCGCAGCCTGACCCAAACCTTCCCTTCTCCCTAGCCTGACTCTAACCCTCCCTTCTCTATAGCCTAACCCTAAGACCCCCCTGCCCGCAGCCTGACCTTAACCTTCCCCTTCTATGGCCCTAACCCTAAACGTCCCTTCATAAGAGCCTAACCCTAACTCCCCCCAACACTAAAAGTCCCTGGAGAGATTACTTATTCCGATTGGACACTCAGCCATTCATTTAAAAAAACGTCTTCCATTCGAAATAGAGACAGCCGAAAAGGAACTATCGAATGTCTCCATTTCTAAAAGCAGCCATTCGGACTGGGAACTTGCAACGGTGTGTGTGTGGTGTGGGTCACTGCTGCAAACAGGGCAGAGGCAAAGCATTCGATCCACTAAGATGGATGTCTCTGTTTTCCAAATAGAAATAGCTTCTAAAAGCTCTAAAACAGCCATTTCTTGGTGGCAACTCTGTCCTGTGTGTGCGTGTCTCTTTGTATTTCTATAATGATAACTTTAATACCTGACATGCTCTAAGGAGATGACATTCTATGTAATTGTATTTAAGGTACAAATATTGTTCTAGCTACTCATTTATACCTTTGCTGCCTAGATATCATAGAATTATCAGCTGATTCCATGTAGAAAAAGTTAATTCCTTGCACTTCTGCTCTAACCAAAAAATGTCCCTTTAATTCCATTGAAATGAGAATGATTTTCAATTCACCTTGTAAATGAATTCCCTAAATGATAATGCATTTCCGGAACGTATTCAATAACGCAATAGCTAGTCTCTTGTCTCATATATATTTAAAAGTTACAATTACTTCCTCCAAAATCCTATTACAGTACTTTCCTTTTCAGAATAGTCTATAGGGGTGAATTTACTTAATATATTGTCCTTCTTCTCTCTATGCAATAGGTTATGTGAAAAGCACAGAATGAAAGAGAAATGACTTATTTCCCTAATGCTGCCCTTCGCTTCTTCTAAAACAGTGTCCCTTTTAAATGTCTTTATGCACTGTTACACTCTGCAGGTTCATCCTGGCAGAGTGTGTGTTAATTTCTTGCCAAGTTCTGTGTGTCTAATTTTCTTCCAGCTGCAGGTTAATTGGAGGTGTGTCTGGTTTCCACAGCTATTGGGGGAGTGTTCTTTAAATAGCCTCCTTTGCAAGTAGAATGTGCTGGTCATAGCTTCTAGTTCCTAGTGTCTCTGTGCCAGTTTCTTTTCTCCTCCTGCCTTGTGCTACATTTCTTCTTGCTTTCTTGAGTGCCCCAGTTCTGTCCTTGCCCAGTACCTTGCCTCAGTTATTGGTATCTGGCCTTTGAAGAACACCATTCAACAGACACACAGTTATTTATAAAAAGATCCGTACCTTGAGAAGACAGTGGTGCTTTCCACAGGGAAATTCTTTGATTGTGGTCATAGATCTAGGGTCTTGGAAAATTATCAAAAATATCTACAAGTATGTATGGTTTAAAAGCCGTATTCAGAGATCCGTGTGGCGATTGGGCCGTAAATAAAGTTACTACGGATACACAGTTGGTCCGAACATAAAAATACGCACGGAACTAGCCGAGAAATCGGATCTCTGAATACAGCCCTAAATCTGCAACCACACACTAGTCACTAGTCCCAATCAATGGAAAAATTGATGCCACCAACTTCAATAATGGGAAGAGTCTACAGGCAGGGGAAGACATTACCCCAGGCCTATCCAACCTGTAACCCAACAGGTGTTGTGAAAATATGACTCCCAGCATGCTTTGTCAGGTATCAGCTATATATCCACAAAACCAGTAACCCATCTAGAAGATACAACAGCGAGCGCCAAATAGGTTAGGTGAATGTAGATGGAACCAAAGAATTATATATACTGGAATCAATATATTTTAAATCAAATCCTTAAGAGATAGCAGCTCACTCAATTGGGGATTGTGTTCTTCCCCATCAACAAATATCAAACTAAACAAAATAAGAGGAGCGCTTAATCTCCACAGTAAACAATTTATTAGTCACAATGCAATAGAGTATCTCATAAAATAATACAAGCAGTTTGCTTAGGGTTAGGCAGCGTTAGGGGGACTTAGGGTTAAGCTGCGAGGGGGACTTAGCGTTTGGGTTAGGGAGCGGGTTGGGGGAAACGGCTATTGGAGCACCGTGTTCTGTGCTACCAGGGATCACGAGGTAGAAGCAATCAATATCCCAGCCAGTTCAGAACTGGCTGGGAGTGAATGGCCCTTTTGAAATAGGGCCGTTTGCTATGGGGACCCACACCCAATTTAATGGTGTATCAATTTGTTAAGACTATAAGGTAGACCTGGTGAATGCAAAACAAAAAGGAAAAAAGCAAACGGTTTAGTAAATGACAACAAAGTTGTTTAATAAAATCCAAAAATGTTAACAATTTCCAATGCTTTTTAGTTTAATCTTCCTGGAACAAAAACTCTTATCTTACTAATGTTGTAGTTTTTCTTGGTGCAGTTTGTGATTTGTCTAAGATGCCCTCTACATCATTTCCGATATGTCACTGAACCATTTTGGACTAGGTTGCATATTCCTTTAGCTAACATGCAGGCCACAGGCAAAGAATAAATCATGTCTGTTTGTATGTCAATGACCCTATGTTGGATGTAGCTTACAGAGAGATGGGTATGAATTGGATTGCTTTGCAATCTGTTCATAATTTATATTAATGGAAATGTTACCAGTTAAGTTATACAAGTTGAATTAGAGAGATTCTTTTATGTCCAGCAAGGTATTGTATGCACAGAACAAATAATAGCAAGTGCATTGATCCTTGATTATAATTGCCAAAGGAAGAGAAATGTCAGGCTGCTTGGTCTATAGATCAAATACTTTTGCTGCTGTACATTTTATTTATGTGCAGTGTTTGGAGAAACCACAATGTATTCATTAAATCTATTTATTTCTGCTGGGATACATGGCTCAATATTATCACTCTACATTCTGCCACATAGCTTTATCTGAAAACCTCATGAACTAAAAGGAACACAACATGAAATCTTAAAACAGGTAACTGTTGTCATTCATAACCTTAACTAGTCATTTAATCTATTTACTGTTCTCTTTATAGAAAACACTGTGTTTCTGTGCTGAGTGGGCAGTTTCTTGGCACTCTGCCCACATTATTTAGGAGCAAGACACTGTAGGTTTTAATGATTACTCCTTAATCTGGAACCTTTATCCTAAAGTTCAACATTTTACATAGCCAGATGGGACCAACAATTAGCCCTGGCTGTGGGGTTTTGTACAAAATCGTTGCTTGCTGATAGGGAAACATAAAATTTAATTTAAAAAAAAGATATCTTGTTAAAAGACATAGACATAGACATTATTTTTATTTATATATCCATTATTGTTTGTTTTTTGTTGAAGAATATATATTAAAAAAATGTTAAAGTAAATATATGGTAAATATATCACAGTATTTTGCACATTACACTTTAAAAAGGAAAAAGGGTATAAAAATTGGTATAGTTGTATCCGTAGATGCGTATTACCATACAATACTACTAAGGAGGAGAAATAAATTAACAACTAAAGGGTAGAAGAAAAAGGAAAAAGCACTGTCTAACTGTGTTTTTCTAAACATTTGTTTTATTTGCAGTTGGTGTTTTTTTTTTAAATACACTAATTAATTTAAGCAACAAAGTCCCTTACCCTGTTATTGAACACCTAATGCAATGACAACATGAACATCCAAAACATTTATTTGACAACATAAGATCCATTGACAGTGCTTTAGCGTTTGCCTCTATGGGTGCTAATATTGCCTCACCGCCTTCCTACAAGTGTGGGTCCCCTAACCCTCCCTTCCCTAACCCTCTCCTGCCCTTTGATTTAGTTTGAAAAATGTAAAAGATAGATTAGTAACATTGCAAGTGGGAAATGTAAAGATTCACATTATGATGCACTGTGGTTGTTTATTGTCAATGACCTCCCTCACTTAAATTTGCATAGTACACATATATAGCATAATTCCTTTCAACTGACCAATAATGGAGTAGAAATTCACTATTTAATCATTGAAGGGTCCACAGTAAACAGGCACCAGTGCACACTGAGATGATCAGATTTGCATTTTGGAATAACAAACAGCAGCTGTTTTCATTTAGTTATGTGTCTAGAAGCAGCTGGGAGCCAAAGCCTTAGTGATGGGAGAAAAAAGCAAATACATCATTTTTTGGAGCAGGCTCTGCCACCACATTGAGGTGCCTTTTTTGTACAAAATTGAACAGACTTGTCATTCATCTCTCTGCAGTGAATTTCAGTCGAAACACCATTATCTTCAGTACCTTCCAACAATTCTATTGCTGTCTGAGATTTTCTTAGGCTTATGACAGCTTTATCATGGAGCTTAAGTGATAAACTATGTCTATTATTTAAATTGTGACTTCTGTTTCTTAAAAAGTAAAGGCAATATTTTACTAAATATATACTGTATATGCCTGTGTATTGTACTGTTGCCCAGCAATTTGTCTAATGAATACTGTTTTTAATGTATGCAGGTTCCTTTCAGTAATGCATTGCATCTAAGTTTTGATTCAGTTAGACATGTGACCAGGAAGTTGTGGGTGATTGCTGGGGGCAGGGTCTCCCCTACAAGTGAGGTGGGGTGGGAGAGGGCACAGGGCAAAGCTTTCTCAGGGGCCTTCCATCCAGCAATCATAGTATATGCAGTTTGGTCAACGCTCCGTGCATGTTCTCAAATAAAGTGCAATACATTTTGTGCATCACAGAATAAAACTCTCAGACTGCCATAGAGACACAAAACACAGAGTGGGTTAGAATTAAAAACATTCTGACCATATGATGTTACAATCCTGAATTAGGTAGGTGGGTTGCTCAATATAATTTATGTTACTGGTAATCAAGGAATAAAAGCTCAGATGAATAAGATCACGTACCACATTTGAGGCCTTTAAAACTGTGAATAAACCTCTTTTGGAACCACGGTGGCTTGGATTTATAAATGAAAGTACCAATGAGAGTCATATCGCATAGATATCATCAGATGAAAGATATAAAAACTCAACACAGTAAACAGGGACTACCAACAGCTTACAGTGTAAAAGTAGCTCATGGACATGTGTGTTCAGTACATAAGTTATCCAGGGCAGAATAATCCAGCTTCAGCTGTGACTATAGTAAAGCTAAGGCTGAAGAGTGGAAAGAGGAACCTAGACCATCTGCCAGAGACCCCACTTGGTTCGTACCTGGGCACAAAGACAATCCAGTATAAGAAACACTGAAGTGAGATAGCCAGTGAAAGAGAATTTAGAGCTTCAGCATTTAAAATGAGAATTTCATTTTAACTTATTACCTCAAAATCTCACAAAAGAAAAAGCTATCCTCAATAGAGGTTTATTAATTGTACCTATGAATACACATATAGAAATTGCTATAGAAAATAGAACTGACTAGATTAAATCTTCAACTGAAATGAAAAGAAACCTTTAAAGACCCAACGAGTCATTATATGAAAACTCATTTAGGGTCACATCTAATTTAAACCTCTTCTACTAATTTTACCATCAAATTCTTTTTTAAGGATACTTGATCAGATCACCTAACCCTCTAACAACAAAGATACAGAAATACAACAAATTCCAAATTTATCCATGTGGGAAAAGCAGGCCTTAGTCAGCCTCAATATGGACACAAACACTATTATCGGCCTGGTTGACAAAGGAGGCACCATCTTAAATAGTCTATATACTCTATCACTCATGAGAGAGGTGACCTCTCTTGACCACACCTGGGTGGCTTGGACCACTCCTTACACCTTTACCTCCAAGTGCCTACTCAATATCAGGGCAACAAATCCGCTAGTCACATTCACACTTATACAAGTCACAGCTTACAAACATGACCTTTTTCCAGTATTATTTCAACCACTCCGTACATTCAACATTCAACAGTGCCACCCAATATATTTTTACATCTTGACAGGTTAGACTTATTTAATATGAAACTGTACAATTCACTATATATGTAAATATACCCTTGTATTGTACACTCGACCATGAACTTCTCAGGTCATTTCCATGCCAAATCTTGTGTAGTAACATGTTGCCAAAGGTCTGTTTCAGATTGTGTCAATGCATTTCTCTAAGATGCATGCATGACAGTTTTGTGATTGTGATTTAGGGGTCCAGTGACGAAAGCAGATGCATTTGTACTTTTAGTTAAGACTTTAACTTCCTTCAGTTACAATAGCATTTCCCTTTGTCTCCATATTTCTTTATACAGATGGCTGGGAAATTGCTGTTTACAAGTTTAAGTTGGGTATATGCTGGGATTTATTTCAACGGCTATTTTAACGATCACATTATAGCTGTCAGTCAGAGCCGGCATCTTATGGTCCATCAATAATGTAAAAAATGTGAAACAGAATCACATTATGTGATTGGACTTTTGGAAGCTACTAATGTTTACAATCGGCGATATCAAAATAACCAGAAATCTTCAGTTGGTTGCAGTCCCTGGTTAGAAAGTCTGATTTCTGAAATAGGGACATCCGAAAGTTCCTTTTTGAATGTCCCTATTTCAAATACCCCTTTAGCTTAGAAATTTTTTTTTCAAAATGGGTGAGTATTCCGATCGTTTTGGAAACGCTGCCGCTACTGCAGGACCCAGACCACGGGAAAGGTGAGTAATTTCTCCAGGGCTAGGGTCAGGTTGCGGGAAAGGGAGGGTTAGGGTCAGGCTGCGGAGAAGGAAGGGTTAGGGTAAGGGTAAGGGAGGGGAGGGTTAGGGTTAGAATTAGGGAAACAGTTGGGGTAGTTTTTTGTCTTACCCTTCGGAGCACCAAAAGTTTGGTGCTCCGTGGATTGATTGCTATGCCTCATTGAGAAAACGGCCCTATCAAAATAGAGCCGTTCTTTCTGGGGACCCACACCCATCACATCCACAGTATATACTGTGTCCTAATCTTCAGACCAATGATTGCCATTCCTTTTCCTCAATAGTGCTGTCTTTGTGGGTCTGCAAATAATTCCAACAGGGGTTTCCAGAAACTCTTTCAAACAGATCCACTGGTCCATCTGTAGCGTGTATTGGTGCATCCTGCAGTTGATCAGGACTTCAAATCAGGAATTAAATCTTTTAGAGATCCAATGGTGTTAAAAAAGCACAGGATGTACTCAGCTCTACTCTTAGCACATGATTATTTTGGAAATTCAAGTAAACTCCTAACACCATCTTTTGGCTAAAGATTTGTTTACCGCTAATCACCAACAATTTCTATTTGTGAAAAACTAAGATGCCAACTATATTTTATAAATAGAAATTGTTGTTGATTAGTGGCATTGTGTATTTAGCTTACAGTTCAGACCCTATGTGAATGCGTGGGCAGGGGATTTAACCAGACATTAATGTGTTGGAACAAAACTAACAGCCCTGCCACATTACAGCAAATCAATGTAAATTGACCCCTTAGTCAATTTGTTTGGAACCTTATTGCAATAAACTTTGTTTTAATGAAAAAAAGATCCATTGTTTGTTCACAGACCTTTACCAAATGCAGCAAGTACAGTAATAGAAATTAAATTACCAAAAATTGTTTTGCTTTGTTATATCTGCAAAATAATTATATCTATAAGAAAGCCAATAACTTGTCACAGGAATCTCAACCCAGTCTCCTATATGCACCTACACACCTTGGGCCTGATCCTCAATTACGAATGTAAAGTAACATCTGTGCTTGTGCGGGGAGGGGGAGAGGGAGGGGGGGTGCAACTTGTTTTCCGCATGCTTAATCCTCACCAGACAGATGGGGATAGGCATGTTAATTAAGTGCCGGGGGTGGCAAACAGCAATTCCACCCAGATCTGCATTTGGACTGACACAGATCTTTAGGGAGAAGTTAAGGTTGTGTTCTGGACACGTGCGTGAGAGAGGGAGAGTGGGAGAGTGACAGCCGCGTGGACTTCCGTGGACTTTCAGGTCTCCATGCACACGGAAAACACACAGAAATTCTGGTTCCTTGTTGTTTAGCTTTAACTCATCTTAACACAATAAAAACAACTTTAATTCCGAAGATAACCTGCATATAGCTTACACAAACAGCAAATTAATGGTTAAATACCATATGTGTCAAGGCTTAACAGACATATTTATGTACCAAAAGAATAAAAGAAAGAAAACAATAGTGCAGTCAGTCACAATAAATGTATTTTAAAATATCCATTCTTTATACTCAGTTTACAATAGATTTATTTTTATTCAAATGTCACCATTGTCAGTCAGTAAAGGTAGTTGTGTTTGATAAGAAATTGCAGTGAGCTGATATTAAAAGAAACTTGGCAGCCAGTTTAATGCCAGGTGTCTGCCTGATGGCCCATATAATTTACTTTTGATTCTCAGCATTTATACTGATAATAAATGACTTTGGTTATGTGATATTAATAGTTATAAAAAATGTATTTATTATTTCATTTGAGCTACAGAATATATATTATTTTAATAATAAAATAAGTAACAGCTAAAGGACTGATCCAGCTCAAATCCGCTGTTCAGACTGCATGTTCCCTATCCGAAAGTTGCAATTCTGGGCACTTGTTTAAAACATGCAAATGTTTTGGAGGATGCATAGAGTGTGCGCAATGTTACTGTGCCTAGAAGAAGCACTAGATCATCCACTATCTCATTGAAATATAGTGGAACACCCTGATGCACTAGCACAGAGCACATGGAAGCGAACACAGATGGCTAGCCTTGCGTCCGACTTTCGGCACATGTGCAGTGAGGAATTCCGCTGTGCTTTAGCTATGGATAAAGTATATTCCTGCCTCCCTTTGTAGTTCAACATGGTATTGTCGTAGTGTACATCAAGGTCCCTTACTTTGTTAGTCAGTATTTTGTTCCGGCTGAGGAAGGAGAGAGATCACATGGTGCTGGTCTTTAAGCTTCTGCTCTGGTCTAATGTGAACTCCTAGTTTTTATTGCTATGCATTGCACAGAGCTGAGACTTCCTCTGATCAACTTTTCATTATCAAAGAAACCAGCAAATGAAGGACTTTGACATATCATTAGATATCAACTTTGACATAGCATATAAAAAAACAAACAAAACAAAAATCGATCGTGAATGGTGTTTAGTACTTGTGTAGATGACACACTCAGGTGTTACATTTTCTATCCCATTAAATAAGCAAATAGGGGTAGATCCAGAACTATGTCCGTCTTCCATAGATGGCCGTAATTCAATGAACAATAGCTACTGGTCCACTGAATAATACACCTGGTCCATTTATACCTCACATGTTGCAGTACCATGATTGCACACTTAAGTATGAAACCAGTTCCATATGTCCAGGACTTACATAAGAGGTGCGTGCCACACCACAGTGCATAGTTTATATGCTCTGTGACCTGAACTTAAAATTTTAATTGTAGGATAAGTGCTAGGTTTAGCCCTTAGGTAAGATTAGTATGTTCATAAGGGCTATAAATGATCAACAGCTGATACCACATGCCACAGTAGCCAACACAACCCATTGGAATAAAGACATGTTAGAAATAAAGACACAGACAACTTCATTGGATTTAAAGAGGGGACACAGGTTTATTAATTAGAATGAATAAATTATTGCTCGATTATAAAATATAGGGTTGAGCAAATTAAAGCGACAACCAATAAGTTATCATAAAAGGTGCCCTCACCACCCCCCCAATACCCTGGCTCCACCTCTTTACTTGCACACCTCACTTTGTCAGAGGAGACAACCAGGACTCTGATATCAGACATTTTCTCCCCCATATATTTTCTGCGCCAACAAACACAAATGGTGACACATCATCTCTTAAGTACCCTCTTCCACCATTGTACAACCCCTCAACACCCCCAACAAATCTGAAATAAAAATCCTATTCCCCAAGGGAGATAAATGAAAACCATTCACTCTGTAAAGCTCTGGATGGTCAAAACGTAGCTGAGGGTGTGCCACAACCTGTCCCCCAATCAACCTAACAAAATTGGACAGAAACCTATTTATACATTTTCTTGCCCCATTCAAAACCTTTATGGACCCCTGCCCATTCCATACCTGCCTCGGAACCACATGGGACCACACAATAGGCAAAGCTGGAATCAAAGAATGAATGGTCGTCAAGCCCCCATTAACAGCCAACTTAATGGTACAAGAAATGGAATGCCCCAAATCATTTCCCCCCAAATGAACAATTAAATAATCAGGAAGACAATACCCTCACACAGGGCCGCCATCAGGGGGGACAGCCGGGCCTAGTGTCCCGGCCCGGACAGAGAGGGGGCCCGACATAGCCCCAGGCCTTCTCTCTGTCCTGCCCAGGACACTAGTAAAAAAAATTCTTTGTTGGCAGAGGTCTGAATGCACTGCATATCAGACCTATGCATTACCCTTCTGAAGACCCGGGCCCGCGGCACTGGCTGATGATGTCACGACGTGTGACATCATCACATATGCTGCAGCGCTGTCCGACTGCCGGATGCCGAGGAGGAGGGAGCGCGCGCCGCAGGTGAAGAGGTGAGGTAAGTGAAAACACATGATGGGGACTGGTGGCTCATGATGGCAGTGAT
>WWET01003623.1:142461-144961 GCA_011038615.1 Limnodynastes dumerilii
CCACCACCTCTCTCCTACTCTCTACCTGTCCTTTCTGCCCCTTCTCTCCATTTGCACTTGCATTTTACTTTGTATTGGTCTACCCCGTCACACCCTATTTTACCCCGTATGTTGTATTTATATTATTGTACCCCGATTGTAATTTGTGTATTTTATGATTCACTGTGTGGAGCTGCTGATACCATGTGGAGTCTTATAAACAAACATTATTATTAATTGTCCTCTGTCTACGCTCTATAATTAAAAGCTTTGTTATGATTTGCTTTGACAACTAAAATCTGGTTTCCTCCAAGTCGTATTTCTTTTATTACAACCCATAAACTTATCTATGTTAAGCAGGTGCAGGTTTGGTCCTTCCTTTTCCTCATGGGAATAGCAGCTTTTGTACAATGAGCTTAAAAGCTAGGACAAAACCGGATGGAATTTACACGAATGAATCCCTACGACGACATCCTTCTGATGTCCATCAATGCGAGAACAACACTTTATACCAGAGCAAAGTGTAACTGCAAAGACCATACATCGGATAATCCTGCTCTCCTTTGTTGTGGAGGAAGCTCCTTACTGACATGCATATGTGTGCAGAATGCCATTTGTGTATTTTACTTGCTTGATTTGGATGGCAGTGAGGGTACAGACTGCAATGAATCTAATCATATTTATATTTGTCCACCTGCAGTGCCAGGCTATCGCCAACAGGTGGTGCTCACACTCCACAGGCAGAAGATAAACTCTATTATCTATTATTACTCTTTATTATGCTGCAGTTAGTTGGGGTCTGTAAACATTTTTTGGCCATTTGAAAGTGGAATGTGATTAGGGTTCTGTAACATCCGCTTGGAGATATGCTATAGTTATTATTTTATTCTCAAATATCTCCTTTAATATTTCACTTTAAGTGGAGACAAAAAAACAACTTTTTTTTATTAATTTTTTTTGCTTTTCTTTTTTTGTCTTTTTTTTTTACATCATGACAACGTACCTTGGAAGCGCTGGCTGCCATGGAGACTTACTGCACTTGCTATAGGTATTAGATAATTCAATAACTGCTAGTCTTTACTTGTCCTTGTAGCATCATCATCATCATAATATTAAAAACATATGTCTCTGATCGCACAATCTTTGTTTATATAGAAAATAAATAAGGTGATTTCTTATGTACATTTAATTATTCTGCCAGTAACTCCTGTTTCATTTCTCTTCTCGATAGCTACAGAACAGCTTGTCTGTGCAAAAAGCCTTTAAATCAAAGCACCGCAGCACATGCTAAATGTCATTCTAAGCGTCACCCTAAGGACAAGTCATTTCAGCTCCTTAATTAACAAAACTCTTTAAAGATTCAAATCTATAGTGCCAGTTACAGACCCACTCCATATACTGCAGCAAGCCCTACTTTATATACCCTGATACATACAGTGTAGATGATGTCGCGGCTTCTATTAGCATGCATTTCCTGTCTTGACAATTGCTTACACACAGAATACATTTAGATTTCTATCATAGGGAAAGGTACTTGCTAGAATAGGAGGAGATAGACGCTGCAGTGTTAACAGCTCCACACATGAACAATTTCAGATACAATTTAAAAACAGAGATTGAGGATTTCATAAGGGGGAATCGAGGAGCCGAAAAATTAATTTACTCATTAAACAACATACACAGAAAACACAAACTAATTCCCCGTTATAGCTGCAACTTATTGGTTTATGTGCTAGAACTGATGATTGAACAATAAATATTTCTGAAAGGCAGCTGATGTTTCCTTACAGCGCCACCTGGTGGTTTTGAAGCAAAATTAAACCTATCAATAATTAGCAATAATAGCTGCAATAATGTAATTGATACAGAACTGTTTTCCAGTGTTTACATGTATAAACAGGGATAGACTGTGGACAGCGTTATTAGGGAACCACTGCTTTGGTTTAGACAACAGGAAATAAGAAATTTCTGGCAGGGAGAAATGTCAAAATGCAGAAATCCATTAGCAAATGTGAACACGGTGAATACAAAAATGAAATGAAATTAGGCTCTATTTACATTTTCCCAGCAATTCATTTATTATTCTTCCTTTTGAAGCGCTCAGTTTTGGATCATTTGATTATAAAATGGTGAGACTTTTTTTTTTGTCTCCCCCTCGAACTGTCTCAGACACTTGGTTATAGTGACACCAAGTGGTGAATCTGCAAAAGTGCAAGTTTAAAAAGGACAGAAAAGCCATTATTCTGTCTCAAGTATTGCAAGATTTAAAAGATGTCCTTTATACGTTTTAATGTTGCATTAAGTCCTAATACATACAAGGAAGTACGTGGGAATAGAAAAGAATTTAGCAACACAACAGGATGGTCACAGTACTCAGTGGCAAACGCAGGATTTTGAATGGGGGTTTCCAATGCGTGTAATACGTGTGGGGTATATAAGCATAACCCCCAACATTTTATAGCCTGAAAACAGGACAAATAAACTCCACCCCATCCAAGCTCTGCCCCCATTGTCATGCCGC
>WWET01003623.1:147461-158538 GCA_011038615.1 Limnodynastes dumerilii
ACCACACTCATATCACTACAAGAATCATTTATATACACACACTGCTAGTGTCACCACACTCATATCACTACAAGAATCATTTATATACACACACTGCTAGTGTCACCACACTCATATCACTACAAGAATCATTTATATACACACACTGCTAGTGTCACCACACTCATATCACTACAAGAATCATTTATATACACACACTGCTAGTGTCACCACACTCATATCACTACAAGAATCATTTATATACACACACTGCTAGTGTCACCACACTCATATCACTACAAGAATCATTTATATACACACACTGCTAGTGTCACCACACTCATATCACTACAAGAATCATTTATATACACACACTGCTAGTGTCACCACACTCATATCACTACAAGAATCATTTATATACACACACTGCTAGTGTCACCACACTCATATCACTACAAGAATCATTTATATACACACACTGCTAGTGTCACCACACTCATATCACTACAAGAATCATTTATATACACACACTGCTAGTGTCACCACACTCATATCACTACAAGAATCATTTATATACACACACTGCTAGTGTCACCACACTCATATCACTACAAGAATCATTTATATACACACACTGCTAGTGTCACCACACTCATATCACTACAAGAATCATTTATATACACACACTGCTAGTGTCACCACACTCATATCACTACAAGAATCATTTATATACACACACTGCTAGTGTCACCACACTCATATCACTACAAGAATCATTTATATACACACACTGCTAGTGTCACCACACTCATATCACTACAAGAATCATTTATATACACACACTGCTAGTGTCACCACACTCATATCACTACAAGAATCATTTATATACACACACTGCTAGTGTCACCACACTCATATCACTACAAGAATCATTTATATACACACACTGCTAGTGTCACCACACTCATATCACTACAAGAATCATTTATATACACACACTGCTAGTGTCACCACACTCATATCACTACAAGAATCATTTATATACACACACTGCTAGTGTCACCACACTCATATCACTACAAGAATCATTTATATACACACACTGCTAGTGTCACCACACTCATATCACTACAAGAATCATTTATATACACACACTGCTAGTGTCACCACACTCATATCACTACAAGAATCATTTATATACACACACTGCTAGTGTCACCACACTCATATCACTACAAGAATCATTTATATACACACACTGCTAGTGTCACCACACTCATATCACTACAAGAATCATTTATATACACACACTGCTAGTGTCACCACACTCATATCACTACAAGAATCATTTATATACACACACTGCTAGTGTCACCACACTCATATCACTACAAGAATCATTTATATACACACACTGCTAGTGTCACCACACTCATATCACTACAAGAATCATTTATATACACACACTGCTAGTGTCACCACACTCATATCACTACAAGAATCATTTATATACACACACTGCTAGTGTCACCACACTCATATCACTACAAGAATCATTTATATACACACACTGCTAGTGTCACCACACTCATATCACTACAAGAATCATTTATATACACACACTGCTAGTGTCACCACACTCATATCACTACAAGAATCATTTATATACACACACTGCTAGTGTCACCACACTCATATCACTACAAGAATCATTTATATACACACACTGCTAGTGTCACCACACTCATATCACTACAAGAATCATTTATATACACACACTGCTAGTGTCACCACACTCATATCACTACAAGAATCATTTATATACACACACTGCTAGTGTCACCACACTCATATCACTACAAGAATCATTTATATACACACACTGCTAGTGTCACCACACTCATATCACTACAAGAATCATTTATATACACACACTGCTAGTGTCACCACACTCATATCACTACAAGAATCATTTATATACACACACTGCTAGTGTCACCACACTCATATCACTACAAGAATCATTTATATACACACACTGCTAGTGTCACCACACTCATATCACTACAAGAATCATTTATATACACACACTGCTAGTGTCACCACACTCATATCACTACAAGAATCATTTATATACACACACTGCTAGTGTCACCACACTCATATCACTACAAGAATCATTTATATACACACACTGCTAGTGTCACCACACTCATATCACTACAAGAATCATTTATATACACACACTGCTAGTGTCACCACACTCATATCACTACAAGAATCATTTATATACACACACTGCTAGTGTCACCACACTCATATCACTACAAGAATCATTTATATACACACACTGCTAGTGTCACCACACTCATATCACTACAAGAATCATTTATATACACACACTGCTAGTGTCACCACACTCATATCACTACAAGAATCATTTATATACACACACTGCTAGTGTCACCACACTCATATCACTACAAGAATCATTTATATACACACACTGCTAGTGTCACCACACTCATATCACTACAAGAATCATTTATATACACACACTGCTAGTGTCACCACACTCATATCACTACAAGAATCATTTATATACACACACTGCTAGTGTCACCACACTCATATCACTACAAGAATCATTTATATACACACACTGCTAGTGTCACCACACTCATATCACTACAAGAATCATTTATATACACACACTGCTAGTGTCACCACACTCATATCACTACAAGAATCATTTATATACACACACTGCTAGTGTCACCACACTCATATCACTACAAGAATCATTTATATACACACACTGCTAGTGTCACCACACTCATATCACTACAAGAATCATTTATATACACACACTGCTAGTGTCACCACACTCATATCACTACAAGAATCATTTATATACACACACTGCTAGTGTCACCACACTCATATCACTACAAGAATCATTTATATACACACACTGCTAGTGTCACCACACTCATATCACTACAAGAATCATTTATATACACACACTGCTAGTGTCACCACACTCATATCACTACAAGAATCATTTATATACACACACTGCTAGTGTCACCACACTCATATCACTACAAGAATCATTTATATACACACACTGCTAGTGTCACCACACTCATATCACTACAAGAATCATTTATATACACACACTGCTAGTGTCACCACACTCATATCACTACAAGAATCATTTATATACACACACTGCTAGTGTCACCACACTCATATCACTACAAGAATCATTTATATACACACACTGCTAGTGTCACCACACTCATATCACTACAAGAATCATTTATATACACACACTGCTAGTGTCACCACACTCATATCACTACAAGAATCATTTATATACACACACTGCTAGTGTCACCACACTCATATCACTACAAGAATCATTTATATACACACACTGCTAGTGTCACCACACTCATATCACTACAAGAATCATTTATATACACACACTGCTAGTGTCACCACACTCATATCACTACAAGAATCATTTATATACACACACTGCTAGTGTCACCACACTCATATCACTACAAGAATCATTTATATACACACACTGCTAGTGTCACCACACTCATATCACTACAAGAATCATTTATATACACACACTGCTAGTGTCACCACACTCATATCACTACAAGAATCATTTATATACACACACTGCTAGTGTCACCACACTCATATCACTACAAGAATCATTTATATACACACACTGCTAGTGTCACCACACTCATATCACTACAAGAATCATTTATATACACACACTGCTAGTGTCACCACACTCATATCACTACAAGAATCATTTATATACACACACTGCTAGTGTCACCACACTCATATCACTACAAGAATCATTTATATACACACACTGCTAGTGTCACCACACTCATATCACTACAAGAATCATTTATATACACACACTGCTAGTGTCACCACACTCATATCACTACAAGAATCATTTATATACACACACTGCTAGTGTCACCACACTCATATCACTACAAGAATCATTTATATACACACACTGCTAGTGTCACCACACTCATATCACTACAAGAATCATTTATATACACACACTGCTAGTGTCACCACACTCATATCACTACAAGAATCATTTATATACACACACTGCTAGTGTCACCACACTCATATCACTACAAGAATCATTTATATACACACACTGCTAGTGTCACCACACTCATATCACTACAAGAATCATTTATATACACACCACACACACTGCTAGTGTCACTACAGCCTCTATCACTACAAGATTCTTTTATATACACAGACACACACACACACACACTGCTAGTGTCACCACACTCATATCACTACAAGAATCATTTATATACACACACTGCTAGTGTCACCACACTCATATCACTACAAGAATCATTTATATACACACACTGCTAGTGTCACCACACTCATATCACTACAAGAATCATTTATATACACACACTGCTAGTGTCAATACATTACAAGATTCATTTATGTTGCTGGTTTCCTTCACTAAACTTTGAAGCCGCCACACACTATTATCAATTGATTATCAATTCCAGCAGGAGGTTTCCGATAATTGGGACGATGTTCCCCTAGAAAAAAAAGGTCCCAATATCGTCGTCACATGCTGCTCTTTACTGAAGAGAGAGGGGCTGAGATTGATAGAAGTCCCTTGCAGTTGATTGGCTGCACGAGTCTTCCGTCAGTCTCTGCACTGATTGGCTGCACGAGCCTTTCGTCAATCATGGTAGGAGGGGGGAAGCTACGGACAGGTTGAAGTACAGGGTCCAATAACTGGACTCGCTCACACACATTATATTGCCCCCGCCGGATGATAATCAATCGGCAATCCTCAACAGCGCGATTATCGTCCCATAGTCTTTCTGTGTCAGTAATCTGAGGCTTCAGAAATCCATCTGCACCACAGAGATTTTTGGTTCGATCAAAGATAATTGTAGGATCGGGAGCAGCTTAACGGAAATGTATATTTATACAGTGTAATAAAGAAAGCAGCTATATTTTATACGTTGCATTGGTCGTGCTTTGTGCTTATAGGTTACGAGCTGAAGTACCTGGCGTTGCACATGTTTAAGGTCCGGATTCACATTATGTAAAATACTGCGCTTAGAGAAATGGTACCTAGATAGCGTAAATAAGCTGCTACGCATGAGGAGTAGCGCAATTCTTAAAACAACGCACGTAAGACGATAACTACGTGACTGTGACTCCGGACATAACTCTTTACGTTATTGAGTTGATGGATTTTTTTTAATATGGTTTCATTCTAAACAATAATCACTCCGTCCCAGACCAATTATTTTTATACAGAAGATTTTATAGTCTTTTACCTAATCCAATCACAATTCTGGAACTAGATTACAGTATATTATCAATATAACCGAGATAGAATTCTGGGGTTCGCCGATACAAGGGACATCATACTGCAGCCGAATGCAGGTTGCCAGCGATTGCCGCCAGTCCTTACCCTAACCCTCCACGCCCCACAGCCTAACCTTAACCCTCTATACCCAGTCTGCACAGTAGAAAACGATGGCGATGCGACTCCTGGGGCCAGACTTACTAAGCTGCGGGTGTGGAAAAGTGGAGATGTTGCCTATAGCAACCAATCAGATTCTAGCTCTCACTCTCTTTTTACATGCTAAAGAATGTCGCCTCATAGCCTAACCTTAACCCTAAAAATGTTAATAAAATCTATGGAAAACAGACAGAGCTCCTGCAAATTCCCAAACAAAAAAAGCCATTTTTAATGAACACTTCACTCCAATGGATCAGCAGAACCTTGCACGTAGCAATTACATAACAGAGACTTCACTGGACGCATAGCGCAGGGAACAATGACACGTGGACTGTCTAGTGTTTCATTAATAGAAATCATTCACACTTACACCTCCGGACAACGCAAAATTTCCCAAAAGTCACATCAATAGTAAAATGACTAAAATGCCTAACTATGTTTTTTTTTTAAAAGGGAGAAACTTTTTGACAAAGCATTTTTAATATATAGAAACAAGCTAAAGTGCTCGGCCGTCGGTGCTCGGCCATTTTCACATCTCTCCAGAGATCCATCGGATTCTAGTCTGGGCTCTGGCTGGGCCGCTCAGGGACATTCAGAGCTGTCCTGAAGCCTCTCCTTTGATATCTTGGCTGTGTGCTTAGGGTCAATGTCCTGCTGAGAGATGAACCGTGGCCCCAGTCTGAGGTCAGAGAGCTCTGGAGCAGGTTTTCATCCAGGACGTCTCTGTACATCGCTGCATTCATCTCTCTCCTGCCACAGTATGACGCTGCCACCACCATGCTTCACTGTAGGGACGGTATTGTCCTGGTGATGAGCGGTGCCTAGTTTCCTCCAAACATAATGCCTGGTGCATTTTGGCAAACTCCAGACGGGCGGCCATGTGCTTTTTGCTACTCTACCATACAGGCCTGATTGCCGGATGGCTGCAGAGATGGTTGTCCTTCTGCACAGAGGAATGCTGGAGCTCTGACAATGTGACCATCGGGTTCTTCATCACCTCTCTGACTAGGGCCCTTCTCCCACCTTCACTGTTTACACGGCCGGCCAGCTTTAGGAAGAGTCCTGGTGTTTCCGAACTTCTTCCATGTGCGGATGATGGAGGTCACTGCGCTCATTGGGACCTTCAAAGCAGCAGATATGTTTCTGTCCCTTCCCCAGATTTGTGCCTGTGTCGGAGGTCTACAGACAATTCCTGTGACTTCATGCGTGGTTTGTGCTGTGACATGCACTGTCACGTGTAGGAACTTATATAGACAGGCGTGTGCCTTCCACATCATGTCCAATCCACAGAATCTACCACAGGTGGACTCCCATTAAGCTGTAGGAACATCTCAAGGATGAGCAGCGGAAACAGGAAGCACCTGAGCTCATGGCAAAGGCTGCGAATACTTATGTACATGGGAGCACTTAGTTTTAGATTTTTAATAAATTAGAAAAAAATCTGCAAAAAAAACTTTTTCATGTTGTCTTTATGGGGTATTGTGAGTGATTATGGGGTATTGTGAGTGATTATGGGGTATTGTGAGTGATTATGGGGTAGTGTGAGTGATTATGGGGTAGTGTGAGTGATTATGGGGTAGTGTGAGTGATTATGGGGTATTGTGAGTGATTATGGGGTAGTGTGTGTCATTATGGAGTATTGTGTGTCAATATGGGGTATTGTGTGTCATTATGGGGTATTGTGAGTGATTATGGGGTACTGTGTGTCTTTATGGGGTGTTGTGTGTAGAATTTTGAGGGAAAAAAAGAATTTATTGCATTTTGAACAAGGCTGTAACATAACAAAATGTGGAAAAAGTGAAGCGCTGTGAATACTTTCCGGATGCACTGGTAAGTATTCAGAAATATATATATATCTGACTGACAGGTCTGCAAATGACTACTGTAACCTCCACCCATTACAGACAGCATCCTAGTGACCTACAACCAATACAGACAGCATCCTAGTGACCTACAACCAATACAAACAGCATCCTAGTGACCTACAACCAATACAAACAGCATCCTAGTGATCTACAACCAATACAAACAGCATCCTAGTGACCTACAACCAATACAGACAGCATCCTAGTGATCTACAACCAATACAGACAGCATCCTAGTGACCTGCACCCAATACAGACAGCATCCTAGTGACCTACAACCAATACAAACAGCACCCTAGTGACCTACAACCAATACAGACAGCATCCTAGTGACCTACAACCAATACAAACAGCATCCTAGTGACCTACAACCAATACAGACAGCATCCTAGTGATCTACAACCAATACAGACAGCATCCTAGTGATCCACGCCCAGTACAATAAAGACATTTATAGTGACCTCTACAAAATACAGAGAGCATTCTTGTGACCCCCAGTCAATACAAACAGCGTCCTAGGGATCCACACCCAATACAGGGAGTATCCTAGTGACCTCCTTTATACACAGACAGCATCTTAATGATCACCACCTATTATTGACTCTTTAAACAAAAAAGGACTGCTGTGAGGCCTTGAAAGTCTACCTGGAAAATGTCCTGTACGTCCCATCGTCACTGCACCCCAGGGCATATTATTGAATGAATAATCAGAGGGGACGTAATAGAAATGTCCATGTTGAATTGATAAGCATTACCTAGCATTTCTACTGGGGTTTATGTAACGTTTAAGCAATAAAATGAAATGATAATTTAGTATTAGAAAAACATTAAGACAAGAAAATGGCTTTCATG
This sequence comes from Limnodynastes dumerilii, assembly GCA_011038615.1. Classification (NCBI taxonomy): domain Eukaryota; kingdom Metazoa; phylum Chordata; class Amphibia; order Anura; family Limnodynastidae; genus Limnodynastes; species Limnodynastes dumerilii. Next base: position 155,742 of record WWET01003623.1, read on the forward strand.
GGAAAATGCATTGGAGAAAGCTGAACGACCTCTTGTATTCTTATTTTCAGGCTCTGTATCCTGCGTGGTTATCACACGAGTAGCTGTCTCTAGCTCAGTGCTTACATGTCTGTTATACCTGTAATAGTTTCTATTTATATCATAACATTTGTAGCTACAACAGCTTATTTTTCAAGGGTTTTTCTACTTTTCTGATATTAAAGCATGGACAAATCCTGTAAGAGACCCTCTATTCTCACTCCCGGGGGCTTCCATCGTCCTCTTCCTCTGACATATGAGCACCGGCAAGGCAGAGAGAGGCTGGCCGGAGAGAGAATAAATCATGATGCAATCCAGCCCTGAAGACAGGACAAGGCATCTGCATGCATCACGCTCTCCCTGCCAGGAAACCAGCTCGCATTTATTGGTTTGGGGTTCTATATATTTATGCAACACATTTATAGGGCTAAAATGGCAGATATTTTATTTGACTGAAAAAACGGACACATTTTTTTAACACTTTATAGCCGGACCATTCTAGTGCTTGTTTATCATTTCTTTATATTTGTAATTCAGAAATCTGAATGGACAGCTGCTGCCAAGTGATGCTGTAATTTGCAGCATTTTGCAGCAGAAGAGAGTAAATGACAAAGCAATTATGTTCTCACTGACACACGCACACACATACGCAGGGTCATACTTTAGTAAATATGTATATGTATGTCTTCAAAAGTTAGGCAGTGTGGCATAGTGGCAAAGGGTAGGTATGCCATAACTATGGGCAGGATATAAATATCACAGCGGTGAGATAACGTTCCCAGTCTGCATGTTATTAGCCTGTTTTGTTATATATATAGAGAAATACACACATATATATGACGGACTATAAACTTTTCTGTGTGTAATGCTGTGCGTCCGGAGCTCTGATGTGCAGCAGTCCATACTGTGCAATGTAAATGCCTCCCCCACCCACATGGTGTATTATCATACGGAGAGTATTCATGCCCTGTCATAAAGGGTTCTGTGTGCGCGGGAATCCACTCCGTGCTTTCTGAAATCCGATCTTCCGCGTGGATGTTACTTTCAATGGTACTTACACAAGCGGCCTGCGTAAGCCCCCTTCAATTATTAGGTCACAATCCGGTCCTCGCTTGTTTGCCTTAATATAATTCGCTACAATTATAAAAAAAAAGTGCTAGAATTTGATTGGTTTCCGTCATCAGCCGTTTCTACGCTGTCCCAGCCGTCTGCGTCCAAAAACAAGGGGCGTCCCACGCACAAAATACATGTGGCGGGTGTATCGATAACACCTTTATCACAGCCTACATTTCATTTTATACTTAAACTAAAGATAATATTGGAAAATTCCGTATGTTCTTAAATTTCTTACCTAAGAAGAGCGGGGTGGTTAGGTCATTTGTGGCTTCGTTAGGATTGGCGCCAGCCCGCAACAGCAACTCGGAACATTGGACGCTGCCGCATTTAGCCGCAAGATGCAAAGCAGTTTCACCTTCAAATGTCTTTGAGCTTATATAGGACTTGGACTTTGCTTTTGGATTGGAAAAACAAAACAGTATTTTAGTAAAATGTAAATATAAATGTGCAAAAAAAACAATAAGGAAACGGATGAATCTAGAAACCGTTTCACAGGTTTAACAAAACTTATCTAAGTACGGAGATAACAACAAATATACACTGACGCCCAATCTTTGGAAAAAGACAATGAAATGTTTACTGATCACCAGAGAGACGGCCGAGGTCTTATTAGAATTGCGGAATAACAGTGCAGAACAATGTGCTGCTGATAATAGGAATAACGAAGACAAAATCACAATGATTAACTGCTCAGGACTTATCTGCCTCACGCTGTCCTACACAGGTGGAGGTGTCTGGAAATCTCATTTCTTCCGCCACTCGGGTCTTTTAGATCCAGCAGTCGTGTGTTTTATACACATTTTATGTTAGAGGCATTAACCCGGATTTATTTTTGCATTTGTATTTGTGTAATGAAATAACACGCCCCCTGCGCTCCCCTCTATCTATAAGACACGCCCCCTGTGCGGGCCTCTATCTATAAGACACGCCCCTGCCCTCCCCTCTATCTATAAGACACGCCCCCTGTCCTCCCCTCTATCTATAAGACACGCCCCCTGTGCTTCCCTCTATCTATAAGACACGCCCCCTGTGCTCCCCTCTATCTATAAGACACGCCCCCTGCGCTCCCCTCTATCTATAAGACACGCCCCCTGTGCTCCCCTCTATCTATAAGACATGCCCCCTGCGCTCCCCTCTATCTATAAGACACGCCCCCTGTGCTCCCCTCTATCTATAAGACACGCCCCCTGTGCGGCCCTCTATCTATAAGACACGCCCCCTGCACTCCCCGCTCAAGGTAGTAAAATCGACCTTAAAAATTACAACTTGGTCTGCGGAATTACGTCCGGAGACCTTGTCGTAATGGGCCTTCCCCTGCCCTGCTCCCCAATTTAAATGCCTATCAACGCCTATCCTTAAAACTCATCTCTTCAGACAAGCTTATCAAATTCCACAACCTCCCTAAGCATTAAATACCATATTATCAACCATTTCTGCCTTTTTACACATTATTCACACAAACCCGCACACTCTCTCTCTATTCTACTATTCCCTCATCTCTGCTACTAACACTGCTGTGTGGCTAATCTGTTACCATACACCCTGTCTCTCCATAGTAATATCCCCTCAGTCCTGGTAGTGACACTGCTGTGTGACTGATCATACACAGCACTGAGCACTGTTACCATACACCCTGTCTCTCTCCATAGTAATATCCCCTCAG
>WWET01003624.1:27286-41079 GCA_011038615.1 Limnodynastes dumerilii
GCTGGACACAGAAGAAAGAGCATTAAGGCTGAATGGTCACACAGAAAGAAGGGGCAATAAGGCTAACTAGACACACAAACAAGGAAGGGGCAATAAGTCTGATTGGACACACACAATGAAGAGGGCAGTAAGGCTTATTAAACACACAAAAGGTAGAGGCAGAAAGGCTGACTAGTCCAACACACACAAGGAAGGGGCAGAAAGGCCGACTGTGGAGACACACACAAGGAGAGGAGAGTTTGGATGGCTCTAGAGATACACACATAATGGGGGAGATTGGATGGCTTTAGAGACGCACCAGAGGGTAGGAAAGGATGACAGTAGAGTCACACACAAAGGGGAGATTGAATGGCTGTAGAGTACTGACAGTAAGCACATTATTATATATATGACATATCAGTAAGCACATTATTATATATACAGTAACAAGATATACCATAGCATGTCTATGAGTATATATATATATAGTAAATAGATTGAAATTTTATTTTTGTTGTAGGTGGGGGGGTGGGGGGCCCAAGCTGATCTTTTGCACCTGGGCCCATGAACCTTTAGCTACGCCCCTGCCCACATTACATTGAAATTGGAAAAAAAAACCTTCATTGATGCGTCTTTTTCCAGGGAAATGCAATTGTCAAACTGTGGCGTAACTACTGATCAAATTGATTAAACAGTCTATAACCTTCTAATATGATTTAAAAATTACAAATAAAGAGGTATAGTAAATCAATCTTCGTGTTGTGTTTCTTGATAGACTCAGTATTATTGATATTGTAAAGATAGATATTTAAAGACTGCCATAAATACTTTTGCATAATCATATTTTTTCTCTAGTCATAAATACTTTTCTTGCATTTAATAAACATTTATTACCATTATAAAGAAGCATGCATAAAATATACTCCTTAGATGGTGTTATACTTGCTCATTCAGTGCAACGCAAAGACATTGCCCTACATTATAACTTACTGAGGGAACCCTCACTCAGTCCAATCAGGAACGTGAAAGTGAATTAGGAATAGAAAAAAGAAAGGTCAGGTCTGAGCTGTTAAAAGCTCCATAGAATGTTGATGTAAAGGCTAATTCCAATGTTGCAGCCCATGAGTTTTATGAGCAATGTGATATTTAAATAATGTCCATACTTTGAGGGTCTCATAAGAAGCTAAAGACACACTAATCCAAAGCAGAAAGACATAAAAATGCAAAGGAAATGTCTTACTTAGAGACAGTAGTGGTTCCCTTATAGTATCTTTTATCCACACACTGTTGTAGGGTTCGTAGGTCTGGAGAGAGATGGTCAAATCCTTAGATGGAACAAGCCTGTGTTTTTTCTCCCTTGATATTTGACCTGGGACCACATTGTATGTGGAGCGTAAGCACAGTGCTTGGAGAATGAAAGCCAGCATTAGCTCTCTATTGGTACATTTACCAATGTCCAAATATAAAGCATTACTTCTGACAAGCATACAGCAGAATCCTATAGCTTAGTATGAACCTTTTGCAACATAAGTTACAGACTGACATGTTTCATCCGTGTAGCACAAAAGTCATCTGTGTGTTTCCCTAAGTAACTATTACTCCATGCTTTTACGTTATCTAATTCATTAGGCACCAGGTAATTGGTACTCAAATAGATCATTTGGGAACACATGAATGTTGCTCACTAATCCTAATATTCAAATTAAAGTAAACTTAAGTAAATGCATAAATAAAATAAATAAATGGATTTCAAACAGGTCTTTCAGTGTAAAAAAAAAAACACCATCCATAATAGTGTCTAATATTTAGTTAAGTTAATATATTAATTTATACCAATTGATTAGGGGAGATGAGGGGTTATAGTATAATATATTTATTTAAAAATGTACAAATAGTTTAGATAATAAAAAGTAGTTAATATATTAATTTATACCAATTGATTAAAAAGTACAAAAAAAATTAATGATAAATGATAATTTTATATATATATAATACATTCTCAAACAATTCACAGATAATACATATATTTTCTAGATTATGGAGTTGGCCGTTTAGTTCCAAAGCTAATTTGAGACCCTTAGGAATCAATGTATCAAGAGTGAATATCCAGAAGGTCTATTGTTGCAGAACCTCCTGAATCTATCACGACCCCTAATAGTATTTGGTATATATTCTAATTTTACAATCCATAAACCAGCGAGGTCACTTCCATAATTGTCAGAGAAATGATTTTTCACTTTTTCACAATATTCCGTTGATGCTCTAAAAAAAAGTGTCCTCCAAGACTTTATAGTGTTTCCCACATCCAGCTTATTATGCGAAAAGCGTTATACATAAATCACCGGACGTCTAATGTCAAAAATGTGTACTGTTCCTCCCATTATATTTCGGCCAATAGATTTAAAAAATGTGCCAAGTCCCATAAATAAGATTTCAAAGATTTAACTAGAGGCTGCAGGAAGAAGTCAACATAGTGTGACAGGGAAGAAGCAATGCAGTAATATAGGTAATAATATATAGCAGTCATGGGAAAAGGACCAAAAAATTAAGCTCCTCTTTAAAGATAATGGGCCAGATCCAGACCTCAGTATGATAGCCCTTGTCGTAAAATCGCCTTTTTTATGTAATGCGAATGCGCGCACCAGATGTTACACAACAAAGGGGCGGGTCATCCATACTACACCCAGGGATATGCTTTGTAGGCGGAGGGAGGCATTTCAATTGTACAGTATGGGTCGGGTTAGGCTTACACTAGGAAAAGTTAAGGTAGGGTTTATATGCGGCCAAGGGGAGTGCATAGTACTTACTATAGCGTAAATATGCGTCGCGATCGTACCTAAATAGAACTTAAGTCTGGATCTGGCCCAATATTATTCTTCAAAGCTCCTTCTAATAATGATCTCAATTCCTGGACATACATAAAGGTAGGATCTAGCTCAAAGTTTTTTAGAATAATTTATTGGAAAACTGTCTTAATGCCTCATTTCTATAATCCTGCACTGTCCTCTAGCCGATTCCTAGAATTGATTTTAAATTTGTATCACAACACATACTTTTCCCAACACAGACTCTTCCTGGTAGGGACTGCTGCTGATGACACATACCCCAGATGCCTGAGGCCTGCATGCTGGCTTGGTAGGGTTACCACCTTTTCAGCAAGAAATTCCCAGACACAGAGCCCCCCTCCCAGAAAAAACCTTGGAAATGTTGTTTGCTGTTTGAAATGTTTTTTTGTTTTTTTTTACTTTACTTTAACATATGTACAGTCCTACATATACAGTACATATACTCTCCCCCCTTACCACATGTTATAGCCACACATTATACCTTCCATGCACATACTACTTTCTCTTCACCACTTTAACCCCTTCTCTGCCTAACAATAACTCCTCACATTAACATAGAAACATAGAAATACTTTCTCCTTTCTACTTGTGGCCTTATTCTAGTCTGCCCATTTGTTTATTTATAAGAGTTCACCTTGTGGACAAGTTCTGATGTCACCGAAAATCCTCTCATTTCCAGGTAGTGGCTCAATCTGCTCTGACATTGTTACCTTAGCATCTGTCTATGCCCCTAATTAGTTCCAGGGACCTTTTCTCTGGAAGTTGGAGTGCTCTGGGCCAAATAATTTTAAAATTGTATTTTAATATGATGAACAGATGATAATCCCTTGTTAGACAAATCCTTTTCATACCCATATACCCTCCCCTGTCTGCAAGGCTCAGTGTGCTGAAACAATGGGCCTGATCCAGAGCTACGGCCGCCAAATTACGTCCGTGTGTTTACGTCCGTTTCCTCCCCAGCCAATTGCGAACTGGCTGGGTGGGAGATTGTTATGCCTCGATGAGGCATAGCAATCGATCCCCGGAGCACCGAACACGGTGCTCCGAAAGGTAAGCATAAAATCTACGCCAACCCTTCCCCTAATTCTGACCCTAACCCTCCCCTTCTATTACTCTAACCCTAACCCACCATTTCCCACACCCTGACCCAAACTCTCCCTTCCCTGAACCATGACTCTAACCCTTCCTTCTCCGCAGCCCGCAGAAAGGTTATTCACCTTTCCTGTGGTCCAGGTCCTGCGGCCGTAGCACCGTTTCCAAAAATGAATGGGTGAGTATGCCGATCGGCATACTCAACCATTCTAAAAAATTTCTACAATGGAGGCATATTCAAAATAGGGACATCCGAAAAGGAACTATCGGATGTCCCTATTTCTGGATTCCTTCCTTCTACGCGGGGACTGCAACCGCTCTGTGGCGCCTCTGCTTTCAGAATGACTCTGACGTGACCACACTGATCGGGAATCTGTGTTGCCATAGCAATACATACACAGTGCCTGGAGGCAGTGTATGTGAGCAATGTCTGGGAATAATACCATTTTTAGATTTAAATTAAATTTTATTTAACTCCAGAAATAGCCTTATGAATGGACATTGTATAGTTCGAGAATGGGACCCATCCAAACTCCGGACGCTGGTCTCAATTACCAGACTTTCCAGAGTAATCCCGGATGGGTGGTAAGCCTCTATCTTGAGTATTTTTGGCTACTTGATATAAAGATTTATTGATCTGTATGCCATTATCTGCTGAATGGGCAGTCTTTGGTATGCTCCTGCACCTTTTCTTTGTTCAAGGAACAATAATACTAAGTTTTCAAAATGCATAAGGTCAGCAGCAGGGGGATTACCTCTGGGCTATTTTGGGGCCACATATTACTGCAGTGTGCAGCCACTCATTTTGTATATAGGGCTAATGGCAGACAATCGTACAAAGAAAGATGATTCCATTTCCCCAAATGTTAGAAGTGAAGAAGCACATAGCTTAGTTAGGATTATCTGGAAGTCATGATTTTTTTCTCACACGTTAAGTCCATATGTAGCACGGCTCCTGTAGAGGTGGGCAACGAGCTTGTAGTGTCTCACGAACAGGAATATCCTAAATTCAGCTTTATGTGCCCCTTCATTTTGTTTATAACTGCGGCATATTTGGGAACTAGAATCTAGCACAGTGCATGTATGCATTGATTACAGTGATTGGTAGTACAGTGGTAATGGAGCTTTTTTGTTGCTATGGGAAATTTTTCATGGAGCTAACATTTGTGATCCATAGTGGGAGAACATTATACCCTACATTGATATAAAAAAACTGATCACCTGCTTGACAACTTTGTCTATTTTGATGCTGTAATAGAATATCTTCAACATTTCAGATCCCCAGTGCTTGTTTAAGTAATATATAGATATAGTTTTTCATACACGCACACTCCACCAGTCAACTTTGCACCCTACAGGACACAACATAGTATGAGTTAAGTGTGGCAGCCAATCACCCACCTTTATTCTTCTAAGGGTCCTCATTTTCCCCCCTCTTCTGTTAAATAATTTACTACCTCTGCATTCTTCTTTGTTTGCTTAGCAGCTTGTAATCTTTTCATTGCAGGTAAGAAATTAACGATTTTCACTGTACTTTAAAGTACTTCTATTGCAAATACCATAGAACCAAACAGTTTCAACTGTAATATATATAGTGTACTCACAAATTGTAGGCCAGAACAGCGCTATCTATTAAGTGATAAGTATTAGTCTTTTGACACAAACAAAAAAGGAACCCTTTCTACAATTCTTCTAAAGATTTTACAAATCCCAATCTTTAGCAAAGTATTATTCCCCAGCAATTGTCAGTTCATGGAAAAAATAAATGAATAAAAATGACTTGCAATCTTCTCAATGTCTTTGCGTCCTTTCATTTCTTCAATTCATTTCTGAGGTAATAAAGATGTTTATGTAGGGGAGTCCTCTTGATTTTCTTTTATAGTAAGATTTTTCTTTCCAGTAGGAGTATAAAAGAAATAAATGCAACAAGGAAATTTCCTTGTGTAAAACGTTGTAAACAGTAATCACATAGGTAGATCTACTCACATTTCATGCCTCTTGGGCATAATGTACATCAAAATTTGGCACCACTTCTGTTTCGATTCCAAGGATCCAGGTTAGGACCATCCGGGCTTTCAATATATGTTCAGAACCTCCGTGCCTTGTTTAATTTGAAAAATCACATAGTAGACAAAGAAAACAACTCCCTCGTGTAAGGTATCTGTTACGGTACACCGGAATGACCTGGGTAGAGTACCGGTGTGACCGTGAGGTTGAAGAGGTAAGAAAGGTGTTACGGCACACCGGAATTACCTGGGTCAAGAAGCGGTGTGGCCATGAGATAGAAAAGAGTAGGTTACGAAGTCGACTACCAGGGCACAGGAGCATTGCTACCAGGTGGTTTTCACCAGAGCCCCTGGTGGTGGGGATGGAATTGGCTGCGCCCCAGTAACAGGTTGTGCCCTGTTGAATCAGACCCGTGGAAGAACGAACGGAAGCCAGAGTTGAATACCCGTTAGAGAATGATGGGAAAGAAGAGTAAGCGGGATGCAGAGCAGGCCGGAAGACACCGACCTGAAACAAACTACATGAAACACTGAACTAGACACGGCAGATGAGAGGTAAGTCATGGGACCGGACAAGACAAACCAGGGCTTGCACACGCACACTCATACGGAGGGTCCTCCGGAGAGGAAACATAAACTAACACTCCAGGGAAGGTAAGGGTAGAAGGGTAGGTGGGCACAATAAGGAGGGAGAACCAAGGCAAGGTGACGGAAGGAAACTGAGGCAGGGATTGAACAAGGTAAGTGGTCAAACAACGGTCAATTCACTAGGCAAAAGCACTAGGCACACAAAGGTAGCAAGTCACAGAACTGGCAAGGCAGAGCTATAACCGGCACCAGATGATGATGTAACAGAGTTTAAATAGAGATTGCTAGCCTCTGATAGGCTAGACAGTCTCTGGTCCTTTAATTGGATCCCTGTCTATCAGAACGGGGAAAGACATTAGTCATTGGTGGGAGTGGAGCGTGCGCCTGCCAGAAGCGCGGCGGCGCACGTGGTTTTGTTTACATACCGTTCACGGCATGAAACAGGAGGAGGTCTGTGAACAGGCTGGCCAGGAGATCCCTGCGCTGGACCGCTGGCAGGTGAGTAATGGCCGCAGCCCGGCGGCATTATTACTGAAGGTAATGGCGGCGGTCCGGCGGCCCTTAACAGTACCCCCCCTTTGATGAGGGGTTAGGAAACCCCTATGGACTGGCTTCTGAGGAAACTTAGAATAATATTCTTTGAGAAGTTTATCAGCATGAAGATTACGAGAAGAAATCCATTGACATTCTTCCGGGCCATACCCTTTCCAGTGGACCAGATACTAGACTTGTCCCCGAACAGTCTTAGAGTCCAAGATAGATTCAATAACAAACTCCTCTTGGCCATCCACCAACACGGGAGGAGGTTTGGACAGTGTTCCAGACTGAAATCTTCTTGAGGTGCGAAAAGGTTTGAGGAGAGAAGTGTGGAAAGTATTAGGGATCTTTAAACTGTGAGGAAGATGTAACCTGAAAGCCACAGTATTAATTTTTTTGATGATGGTAAACGGTCCAATGAAACATGGACCAAGATTCCTGCAGGGTTGACGGATTCTGATGTTTTTGTGGATAACCACACTTTGTCATCTACTTTAAATGATGTTTTAGATCTACGTTGATCTACTCTGGCTTTAACGGAGAAACTTCCTTCATGAAGAATTCTAATAACTTTGGTCCAGATGGATTTGATGTTCCTAGCGATGTCTCTGGATTCTAGAGACTGGTCCACCTCAGGAAATTGAAAAGAGTTAGCACGAGGATGATAACCAAGGACACAGAAGAAAGGTGATGACTTAGTGGAAGAGTGCACGGCATTATTGTAGGCGAATTCCGCCCAGGCCAAATTCTGAGCCCAGTTATCTTGGAATTTGGAAGAATAGCATCTCAGGTACTGTTCCATATTCTGATTTATCCGCTCAGTTTGTCCATTGGACTGGGGATGATAGCCTGAGGAAAGGCTGACAGAGATGTGGAGCAGCTTGCAGAAAGACCTCCAGAAGCGAGCGACAAATTGAGAACCCCTATCGGACACGATGTCCGTGGGCAAACCATGAAGTCGTACGACATTCTTGACAAAGAGATCCGCCAATTCAGGAGCGGAAGGTAACCCTGTCAAAGGTACAAAATTAGCCATTTTACTAAATTGGTCCACAATGACCCAGACCGTGGTATTACCAGAGGAGCTGGGCAGGTCTGTGACGAAATCCATTGACAGATGAGTCTAAGGGCGTCTGGGTATGGACAATGGCTGGAGAAGACCTCCGGGTGGTGCCCGGGTACATTTGTTCTGAGCGCAGACTAGGCGTGAAGAAACAAATTCTCTGACATCCTTAGACATAGAAGACCACCATACCACACGGGATAACAAGTCCAAAGTCTTCTGTATTCCAGGATGGCCACCAGTCTTGCACGAATGAACCTCCAATAATATCTGTTTCCTTAGACTCTCTGGCACAAAAAGACGGTTGGGAGGCTTTTGAGCAGGTGCCTGATCCTGTGAATTCAGGATAAGAGTGTGCAGATCTTGAGTAAGAGCCACCACGATGGAAGCAGATGGAATAATGGGAAGGGGGGGAGAGGAGGGAGCATGTTGCGGTAAGAAAGAGCGTGAAAGAGCATCAGCTCTTTTATTCTGCGAACCTGGCTGATAAGTGATGATAAAATCAAAACGCGTGAAAAACAAAGCCCATCTAGCTTGCCTAGGGTTGAGTGTTTTGGCAGATTCAATATATGCCAGGTTCTTGTGGTCAGTGAAGATCATAATGGTCTGAGAGGCTCCCTCCAACCAATGTCTCCATTCTTCCAAAGCCAACTTAATGGCTAGTAACTCTCTGTTACCAACATCACAGTTTAGTTCCGTAGAGGAAAACTTTCTGGAGAAATAAGCGCATGGATAGGTCTTGCCATCTTTTGGGTCTCTTTTAGAAAGAATGGCTCCTGCTCCGTTGTCGGAAGCGTCCACTTCCAGAATGAATTGCAGATCAGGATTAGGATGACGATGGATGGGTGCTGAAGTAAATGTCTTCTTGAGGGCTTCAAAAGCTTTAACTGCTGCAGAAGGCCAATGGGAAGGGTCTGCTCTCTTCTTAGTGAGACTGGAAATGGGTGAAACCAGAATCAACATTACTTGGATAAAGCGTCGGTAATAGTTAGAGAACCCAAGGAATCTTTGTGTAGCTTTGAGGTTGGTGGGTTGAACCCATTCCAGAACTGCCTTTACTTTTGCCGGGTCCATGGCAAACCTCTTAGGAGAAATCACGTAACCTAAGAATGTGACTTTATCCACTTCGAATTCACATTTTTCTCCTTTGGCAAAGAGGTGATTCTCTCAGAGGCGAGTGAGGACCTGACGGACATGGGTGCGATGGGAATTGATATCGGGAGAAAAAATGAGAATATCATCCAAATATACGACAATGAAAATTCCCAGAAAGTCCCGTAAAATCTCGTTGATAAGGTCCTGGAAGACGGCCGGGGCATTGCAGAGGCCAAAGGGCATGACCAAGTATTCATAATGTCCGGAGTGAGTATTGAAGGCCGCCTTCCATTCGTCACCTTCACGAATTCTTACAAGGTTGTAAGCCCCCCGGAGATCAATCTTGGAAAAAATAACAGCACCTCTCAGGTGGTCAAAGAGATCAGAAATCCGGGGAAGTGGGTATGTATTTTTAATAGTGATTTTGTTAAGTGCCCGGTAGTCTATGCATGGCCTCAAGGAGCCATCTTTCTTGGCAACGAAGAAGAAGCCAGCTCCTACGGGCGACTTAGATGGACGAATAAAACCTTTACGAAGGTTATCTTTGACATAATCCTCCATTGCCACAGTCTCTGGTCTGGAGAGCGAGAACAGACGTTCCTTAGGGAGTTTAGCTCCAGGAACAAGATCGATGGCGCAATCAGAATCCCAGTGTGGAGGAAGTACCTCTGAGGCTTGATCGCTGAAAACATCAGAAAAGTCCGCATATTGAGGTGGAACATGGAATGTCTTGGCACAGGCTTTGCCCCAGCTGACGATCTCCCCCTTATTCCAATCAATAACTGGATTGTGAATCTGGAGCCAGGGATGTCCCAACACCACTTGAGCAGATGGACTGTGGATTAGGAAGAACTCAAGATGTTAAGAATGACAGATACCCACTGAAATTTTCAGAGGCAGAGTGCTTCTCTATATGCGCCCTTCAGCAAGTGGTCTTCCATCTAAACCGAAGGCTGTTAGTGGGGAGGAGTTAGGCTTGGTCTCCACTTCCAGGGAATGGGCAAATTCAGCATCCATAAAATTTCCTGCTGCACCGCTGTCGATGAAAGCCAGGAGGTCGATAGTGCGATCACCAAGGAGGAGCTGTACAGGAGCGAGAAGGGAATTTTTGACAGATATTAAATGTACACCCAGTCGGAGCCCTTCACCTGCCGACTGGGTTAAGAGTTTCTCGCTGACGCTGGCTTGTTAGGTCAATTGTCTGCTCGATGACCTTTTCCTCCAGAGTAGAGGCAGAGGCCCAGCTGTCGTCGGCGGGCCTTCTCCTGCTTGGTGAGGCGAAATGACCCAATCTACATGGGCTCCTCACCGGTGAAGACCTCTGAAGGAACTTGGGCCACTGAGAAGGCTAAAGACGAGAAAGAGTCCCTTTCTGATCGACGCTCCTTTTGCCGTCTGTCCACCTTGATAGTCAGGCGCATGAGGTCGTCCAGGGTATTGGCTACGGGAAACTGGACCAGGGCATCCTTGACCTGCTCCGAAAGTCTGACACGGAACTGGCTGCGTAGCGCCGGATCGTTCCATCCACTGATAGTTGACCAACGACGGAATTCGAAGCAGTTTTCTTCAGCTGACCTTCTTCCCTGACGTAGGGACCTGAGCTTGCATTCTGCGGTGGCAACGCGATCTGGATCATCATAAAGGAGACCCAAAGCTTCGAAGAAAGCATCCACGGACTGTCGGGCATAACTTTCTTGTGGAAGGCTTGAAGGCCCAGGCTTGGGGATCCCCTTGGAGCAAGGTAATTATCAGGCCAACTCTCTGTAACTCAGAACCAGATGCATGGGGTCTAAGTTGGAAGTAGAGTTTGCAGCTGTCCTTAAACAACTGGAACTGTGATCGGTCTCCAGAAAACCAATCTGGCAGGTTAACTTTGACATCCTCGAGAGCCTGAGGTGGACCAGGGGTGGAAGCTGCGGCAGGTTCGGGTGAAGCCCGTATTGAAGCGATAGCCTCGTCTTGTGAGCGGACTCGGGTGGTCAGATTCTGGACCATCTGACCCAGGTTAGACATCTGGGCTATAAGAGCATTAATGGCTTCCGTGCTAGGATCCATGTTACCGTAGTGGGTAACCTGTAGTCTGTCGGTTATAATGTTACGGTACACTGGAATTACCTGGGTAGAGTATTGGTGTGACCGTGAGATAGAAAAGAGTAGGTTACGAAGTCGAATACCAGGGCAAGGGAGCTTTGCTACCAGGTGGTTTTCACCAGAGCCCCTGGTGGTGGGGATGGAATTGGCTGCGCTCCAGTCACAGGTTGTGCCCTGTTGAATCAGACCCGTGGAAGAACGAACGGAAACCAGAGGTGAATACCCATTAGAGAAAGATGGGAAAGAAGAGTAAGCGGGATGCAGAGCAGGCCGGAAGAGACCGACCTGAAACAAACTACATGAAACACTGAACCGGGCACAGCGGACGAGAGGTAAGTCACGGGACCGGACAAGACAAACCAGGGCTTGCACACGCACACTCATACGGAGGGTCCTCCGGAGAGGAAACATAAACTAACACTCCAGGGAAGGTAAGGGTAAAGGGTAGGTGGGCACAATAAGGAGGGAGAACCAAGGCGAGGTGACGGAAGGAAACTGAGGCAGGGATTGAACAAGGTAAGTGGTTAAACAATGAGCAATTCACTAGGCAAAAGCACAAGGCATACAAAGGTAGCAGGTCACAGAACTGGCAAGGCAGAGCTATAACCGGCACCAGATAATGATGTAACAGAGTTTAAATAGAGACTGCTAGCCTCTGATAGGCTAGACAGTCTCTGGCCCTTTAATTGGATCCCTGTCTGTCAGAACGGGGAAAGACATTAGTCATTGTTGGGAGTGGAGCGTGCGCCTGCCAGGAGACGCGGTGGCGCACGTGGTTTTGTTTACATGCTGTTCACAGCATTAAACAGGAGGAGGTCTGTGAACAGGCTGGCCAGGAGATCCCTACGCTGGACTGCTGGCGGTTGAGTAATGGCCGTGGCCCGGCGGCATTATTACTGAAGGTAATGGCGGTGGTCCAGCGGCCCTTAACGGTATCACTAATAACAGAAAAATAATCCTAGTCGCATTTAAGCCCCTTGTTCTTTGTGCTAATAAAGAAATCCTAGGAACTTCTGGGATGAATGAAGACCACTAATCTCCTTTTGAGTCGAAAATTTATTCCAATCCAAGTTGTAAAAGAATATTCATAAAAACATACAACACAAAAATCTTGTTAAAAGTTTTTTCTTAAAAAAATTCTCAAAGCTACAAAAGTAGGTGGTAGGCAGGTGACCCTTACTATGACAGTGGTTCAAATCCACAGAGGGCAGATAATAAACTTTATATAGTGTGCCATTCGCAGATCCAGTAATATGCATCACATGTAGATTATATAGTTTGCTATCTCCAGATCCCTAATAAAATAAACCTATGGTATTTAGGGGTCTGAAGATGGCTCGTCATTAATATAGTTAATGACTTCTACTGACTCACATTACATATAATGCTAACTATAATCTGTGCTTCACAAGAATACACAAAATGGTGGTTGGTCAGATTCAATTATAGGTTAATGAAAACAGGTACATGAAGGCAGGGGTAATCTGCTAGCAACAGATACACACAAAAAAAAACACTGCCATTAATCAGTAACCAACTATTCTATTCTACCTGTAAAACATAACGTTGAAACATTTTGTTACACATATTTACAAATAATAAGCCATTAGCCACTATTAAGGCCTTTCTGCAATGGTGGTCTTAACTCCCAGTGAGATTCACTATATTGGTTAATTTATCATGTGCTTTTAAATAGAGAGCTTACTTACCTCAGGATACATCCTATAAAGCCTGCAAAATAGCTGCTGTGGACCAACACCCCTCTCAGCTGCTGCTCCCAGACATGCCTTAACTTCACATCTAGATTCTTTCATCTTCATCTACTGGATTTTTCCTTCTATATAGCTTTCTTCTTCTAACTTCTGCCATTGCTCTTCTTCATTGTGTTTATGATGTTGTGCATAACAGTGCAAATCTTCTCAGAGTACCATATAGAAACCTGAGTATAGAGAAATGTCAATAACCTTTAAAAAAAATAAAAATTCAAAGATGAGAGGAGAGAGCAGCCTTCATTGCATATCTTCTTCTCTTATGTGCACCAAAGGTTAAACCCTTCCTCATCTGTTGACAGCCATCGGAGCAGTGCACATATCACAGAACACCAGTGTCAAGGGGCCTGATCCTGAGCTACGGCTAGTACGGCGTCCGTAGCTCTAATGCGCATGCGCCGGGCAGATGTTGCCCGGCGTTACTATGGATGTGCACCATAAACCCTTCCTCATCTGTTGACAGCCATCGGAGCAGTGCACATATCACAGAACACCAGTGTCAAGGGGCCTGATCCTGACCTGAGCCTAGTACGGCGTCCGTAGCTCTAATGCGCATGCGCCGGGCAGATGTTGCCCGGCGTTACTATGGAAACGCCCGATCTACGATCGGGCGTCCATAGTAGCGCCGTAAGGACCCTGGAGGGGACGTCCTCCAGCGTCCCTACGCTCACGTTACTGCTGGTGGGCGGGGGGAGGTAAGTAAATGAGGGTGGGGGGGCGTGCTAAG
>WWET01003624.1:43050-56371 GCA_011038615.1 Limnodynastes dumerilii
CAGAGTGATAGGAAGAGAAGAGTATGGAGAAGGAAAGGAACTGCTCATGATCCAGAACATAGCACCTCATCAGTGAAGCATGGTGGTGGTAGTGTCATGGCGTGGGCATGGAACTGGTTCCCTTGTATTTATTGATGATGTGACTGCTGATAAAAGCAGCAGGATGAATTCTGAAGTGTTTCTGGCAATATTATCTGCTCATATTCAGTCTAATGCTTCAGAACTCATTGGACGGCGCTTCACAGAGCATATGGACAATGACCCGAAGCATACTGCAAAAGCAACCAAAGAGTTTTTTAAGGCTAAAAAGTGGAATGTTATGCAATGGCCAAGTCAGTCACCTGACCTGAATCTGATTGAGCATGCATTTCACTTGGTGAAGACAAAACTGAAGGGAAAATGCCCCAAGAACAAGCAGGAACTGAAGACATTTGCAGTAGAGGCCTGGCAGAGCATCACCAGGGATGAAACCCAGCGTCTAGTGATGTCTATATATTCCAGACTTCAGGTTGTAATTGACTGCAAAGGATTTGCAACAAAGTATTAAAAAGTGTAAGTTTGATTTAGGATTGTTTAGTTTGTCCCATTACTTTTGGTCCCTTAAAAAGTGGGAGGCACCTATAGAAACCGTTGTAATTCCTACACCATTCACCTGATTTGGATGTAGTACCCTCAAATTAAAGCTGAAAGTCTGCAGTTAAAGCACGTCTTGTGTGTTTCATTTCAAATCCATTGTGTGGTGTATAGAGCCCAAAATATGAGAATTGTGTTGTTGTCCCAATATTTATGGACCTGACTGTATGTATGTATATATATAGCCAATATTGTGACCAATAGGTCTTAGGCGCACACTTGTATATAAGTGGATCATATAATAGGGTGCAAGACTGGATGTAATGAATAATCAAAAAAAGTCCATTCAGACTGAGTCAGCACACCATCTTTCCAAAGGTAAAAAATACTTCACTTTATTAGCCAAAAAATAATATGTGCCATCACAAAAAATCCTTTTCACTGAGGATTAACACACAAAGTGCAATATATAAATTCCATTTCCCATAGCAAATTACAATGCTTAAAAACAAGATAGGCAGCTGGAAGGCAAAGACACAGGTTCAAATCCTAGTAATGGTATGGAGATCCAAAATATAGTTCATCCAATATTGAATAATGCATAAGAAGCCACGTAGGAAAGCGAGATAATACCTAATACAATGTCAGGTCGGTGAAATCCATATTTGTTTGTGGTCAAAGTAGCAATATCTAGGAATCCTGTTGTCATGCCTTATTGTCCGACAGCTGTTTCGGCTCCTTAGCGGCGAGCCGTCATCAGGGATGTGTCTGCCCAAAGAGTAACGCTGTATAAACTAAAACATTACACTTAAATATACTTACCACCGGTGCAGCATAATTATGCTGATGAGACAGGCGGCGCGCCACTACGAACAACTCGCCTCCGACAGGCGCCAAACACTGGCACACGCCGATGACATCATCGAGGTGCGCAGATACCTCTGCTGCAATCAACAGTTTGGGGGCGGGGGCCCAGAAGTTGCTGTACCGGGGCCCAGAATTTCTCTTGGCGGCCCTGCAAGCAATGTTGATGAAGGTTGGGTTCTTTACATAATCTACAATTTCACATAACTGTTCTTTACATTAATGAAGGGCAGGTAATACTACCCCATACTTTTATGTCTAATATCCATCATATTATTCAGTAGTTTGTCAACAAACCTGTGTTAGGGGGAACTATTATTTTAGTCTCAGGAAATAATCATTTTATAGGTGGGGACATTTCTTATGATTAACAGTGGAAAATTAAATATTTCTATTAAAAAGAAACAGGATTTCATAGAGTAGAGACTTTTGTACCTTAGGAGACAAAAGATTAGTCATACGGAGTGAAATAAAGTATCATTTGAAGCAGTATTTAGTAACACCTGTAAATATGTATGTTAATGTAGAAAATCTTTTTTCCCTTGTGATATTTCCTTAATTAGATTTAAATATAATTAGTGAAAAATTATATTCATAATTTATGGTTTGAATAGCAGTAATGCTCCCTACTTGTGACCCCATAATACAATTTGTTTTGAAAACACTGATAAATAGTTATATAAATAACTGACCACAAAATCATTTAAACTTCATTCCTACATGGAAATCTATTCAGAAAAAATATATGTCCAGCTCCAGAGAGAGGAAATAGGTGGAGTATGGACTAATAACTATTAATGCATCTTATTATTAAAGTGAATGGATGCATCTGGAGCTGCCGTGATCTCAAATAGATAAATCAACAAGAAAGAGAAAAAAAAGCAACGTCACATCATAGCGAACTGCATCTCCCTTAATTTGCCCCTAATTGGTAAAATTTTCAACTCTATAAGAATATTTAGAAAAAATGAAATAGTTAAAATCAGTAATGACGGGATCACACAGACACAACAATGTATATAAAATTAAAGTTAGAATCCCTATTTCCACAGATTTTTAGGCTTTTATATAATAATGGTTAATGCAAGTACTATAGATTTGCTTATAGTAAAGTCCCATCTTTCAGCCAGTGCAATTATTATGGAGTGCTTTGTGCTACCATTATAATGGACCTTTATCTGCTAACTATAATAGTGACCTTAGCCTCTGTATTGTCCAAATTATTAGGTTTCACATTACTACTTATTAACAGAACAAAATGCCAATGCAGGGATATATTTTGATACCTGACATTGTAGAGGTGCCTCTGGGGGTGGATAAGCCTATGTTTTGATTATACATTTGTCTATACTATAAATTTATTGAACATTTACTCAGATATAATTCCTGCGGTTCATGTCGCCGCCGTGAATGCTGTCTTTTGGAAAATAGAGACAGACAAAAATTGATTTTCAGATGTCTTTATTTAGAAAAAGACAGCCTTTTTCATATTTTTTTTTTTTAGAATGCGTAAGTATGCCAATTGGCAAAATTACCCATTCACTTTTTGGAAGCCACCGTGCCCCTCGCTTTGGAAGCTGCCAGAGAGGTGAATAACACTCTCCAGGGACTTTTAGGGTTGGGCTCTGGGGAAGGGAGGGTGGGGGTTAGAGTAATAGAAGGGGAGTGTTAGGGTCAGCCTGTGGGGAGGGGAGTATTAGGGTCAGGCTGTGGGGAGGGGAGTCTTAGGGTCAGGCTGTTGGGAAGGGTTAGGGTAATAAAAGGGGAGGGTAGGGTTAGGGTCATGTAAGGGGATGGTTAGGGTAATGATTAGGGAAAGGGTTGGGGTAAAATTTTGACTTACCATTTGGAGCTCCATCTTTGGTGGTTCGGGGATCAATTGGCAAAAGCAATCAAATTCCCAGTCAGTTTGAAAATGGCTGGGAGAGAACGCCCCTTTCGAAAAAGGGCCATTTGTAGCGGCAACCCACACGCTAATTCATGATAAGTACTACTCCCTAGTGATCAAGCAATTTAGTTAGATAAATATCAATATATAAGGAGCTGTAACTTTGATTTTATGTTCACTGTCTTGTCTGTGTGATCACATTGGATTTGATTTTAAATATTTGTGGTTTGTTAAATTATTATAATTAAGTTGAAAATGTGATCGATTATGGGCAAATTAAGTGAGATGGAGTGCGCTATATGTGTTATTGCTTTTTTTAAAATCTTTTTTGATACACGGAAAGCTAACCATAGGTTATACTCAAAATATCAAGAGTGGACTATATGACTGAATGTCACATTTATACTTATGCACTTGAATTTAAATAGACATTATTTACAAACAGAACTCAATGAGCATGAAATATATTTAAATTAACAGTGTTTTGGCTAATGATTATTATTAATTTGTGGAACAAGCCTTTAGTGTACAATTGAAAAATGTATGCCACCATGCCTGTCTTGTACACATGGTCAGTGGAACAGCCCACTGTGTGGTTCCTGTTTAAAAGAAATCAAAACAGAACAAATACAAAATAAGCCTTCTTTTGGAATTAAATCTTCAAAAAAGCTTAGAACAATTTTCTGCAATTGCGGAAAGAATAAACCCAGAGGGCCCGATTCAATTAGGGAAAAATCGTTCGCCGGCGTATTTTCAACGCTATTTTTATCAAAATTACGGGCGATATTTTTTTTTCCTATTCAATTCTTTTTTAGCGTTAAAAATACGCCGTTTTTTTTAACGATATCGTTAATTAAAAATTCGCCCTTATGAGAGGTGCGGATTTTTAACGATGCCCTGTCTTGTGCCCCGACAGGGCATGCTGATGCTTGTAGAACTACAAGCATCAGCATGCCCATGGATGCCAGGGGCCAAACAACTTTTTTTTTCCTGTTAAATTTCTTCTTCGCTGCCTGCTCTTTTTGCGCAGTGGTAGAAAAACAATTGAATCGCCAAAATTTTTACGCTAAATAGCCGGCGGAGGCTTCGTATTTTTTCCGACGCAATATTTTTGAAAATACCGCCGACAATTGAATCTGGCCCAGTGAGTTAAAGGACCTTTAATAATTTGTATAAAGTATAATTTTAACATAAAACAAAAAAATAAATATACATATCATCTAAAAATCATCTAGTATATAATATATATGGTTATAAGGTTGATTGATTTTTATCTCATATTATGTTCACTTATTTGTGTTTTTTATGTGATCTATTGGCTGGATCCAGACTTAAGAAGGAGCTTGAAATTTACTCCTGGGCAAAACCATGTTGATTTCAGGGGGAGTCAAGTTAATTGTATTGTTTGCATACACTGATATATCTTTGAATTGCTTACGGCACACAGATACTGACCAGCATTACTTTTACACTGTTATTTAGACTTGGGCTGGAAAACATCACCTCTCAACTCTTTTACTGTTTGCAACAAATGAAATATGACTCCCCTAAAATCAACATGGTTTAGCCCGGGAGTAAATTTCCTCTCTTAGGACGTATTCACAGACACGTGGATAAAAAGTACGCACCTACGTTGCAAGGCAACACCCATGACACTCCAGATACTTGCTGGTCACTGGCTGTTGCTTTTTCAATTGTTCCATCCCAGGGTATAGCATAGCAAATAAATTCCACTGTCCTGTCTTATATGTTAATTAACCTATACAAGCATATACTTTTAACATTAGAAATCTTTTACTGTTCATAACTTGCAAATGCTTAATGCAATCTCTTATTAGAGCATAACATTATTATCACACCATAACAAGCTACACAATAAGCCTAAACATGATAGTAACATGACATTCTAACGCTGAATGATGGATTATAGTAGCTACTTTCTGTGAAATAAAACATGTTTAGCAACACTCTATTATAGCATACATGCATAGAAATATGAATGGGAACCTAGTTATTATTAAGCTTCATCATATGGCTGTACCCGTGATTACATGTGGTTGCGTGTGACCACGTACATGCTTCCGCAGTTTGGAGTCCTCGGTTGCCCATACATGCCCATGCTTAGATCTCATTACACATTTATTATTATTATTTTATTATGAATATCATTTTTTATTCTTATTAATTTAACTTTAACATGTGACTTCAGCGATGATGGCCTTGATGATATGATCCATATTTACTGATCACAAAAAATACGCCTATATCAAATCAGCAAAACATTAGCCCGAGAAATATATAGTTCATATTTTACCAAATTCCAAAAGTACACAGAACCCTCACTGATCCCACAGGTCAACCAATTGTTTTACGTATGCAGTCAGACTTAAGTTCCAGCCCATTACATTGATTTCATTTTACAACCTTATTTCAATGAATTACCATCTTATACCAAAGATTCAGCAGTCTTAAACACGATGATCAATTTGAAACCCGATTTCCTATGGGTAACAGTGGATTTACTTTGTACATCAAAAAGGACAAGAGGCTATCAGTGATTCTCTGACTAAAGACTACTATTTAAACGGTTCAAAAAAAAAAATGACAGATGTTATTGAATTTACAATGTTCCATAACTATTTTTGTTATTGACCAATTTTACTTACAGAAACAGGGCACAGTCATGCGACAAAATTTGCCCCTAGCTAAACAAATCTGCATACGGGAGGATTGGAGTCAGAGAAGTTATACAACTCCAGGTCAATGGGGGGAGGGGAGACATCAAACTTTAATGAAAGTATATTGAAATTTACTATTAATATGAAATAGTGCAGCATAGGACATATAATCATTTTTTGATATAGGATACAGATTAATTAAATATTTACTTATAAAGGTAGCAAATCTGAGATACATTAATAGTAATAGTAGATTAAAAGTAATAACAATAACACATTTTTTTTAGGTGAACACAAATAGTTTTGTTTTTATCAGACAGTTGCCATCTACTTAGATGCAAAAAATTGTCCATATATCACAGTTTTAATGGTTACACCTTAGTCACTGTCGTAAAATGTAGACTTACTTTAACAATCCCCTTTCTTGACGGACAGGTTTTTGCTATCTTTGACATTTGGTCGCTTCAGCAATAAATACAGCTTCCACTCTTGATAAGAAATCAATTAAAAATGTAATATGAATGAAAAGCTTGAAACAGTTCTATTTATCATTCAATATAGTGTAGATTCCAGAAGGATTAACAACATTTAAAAAAGACACTGGAGATATTACTAAAGGATCCTATTATAAGTAGTTGCTTAACTCCATACCACCGATGATTTATGGTAAAGTTGAGAGAATTTAAAAATGAAAATTGCACAGAATCATACAAGGCCATGTGGTGCCCCGGTTTCCTCCCACACTCTAAAACAACATGCTGGTAGGTTAATTGGCTGCTGAATAAATTAACCCTAGTCGGTGTGTGTATGTCTGTGTTTGGGAACTTAGAATGTAGCTCCAATGGGGCAGCGACTGATGTAAATGTGAAATATTCTCTGTAAAGTGCTACGTAATCCAATAGCACTATATAAAAACCTGTTAAGAAATAAATACAAGGAGTGAATGCAGGTTCACAAGTGAAAAATGTGGATTAGGACCACAAAGATAATTATTATCATTATCATTTATTTATAAGGCGCCACAAGGTGTCCGCAGTGGTGTATAAAATACAGTACAGACATACAGGGTAGGGATGGGTAGGGATGGACAGAGTATATAATAACATACAATATAAATATAAAAATATCACAAAAATACAATAAAGTGAAGTAAGCACAGACAGCAAGGCAAGATGGCGAGGTGTCAAGCTTGGCATGTCCGGGAGGAAGGGATAGATCGCAGTGAGAGGTTGAGAGAGAGCCACCAGGTGGGGACAGGGTAAAAGGACAGCAGAGGGGGACAAGAGGGGATGAAGTGAGGGGGCATGGTAGAGGAAGGAACAACACTAGGAGGGCCCTACTCACGTGAGTTAACACACTAAGAGGGAGGGATGAACTTGCAGAAGATATAAGGAGGGGGAAGGAAGTGGACTGCTGTTGTGAGCAGAGGAGAGGGGGAAGGAAGTAAATGTTACGTGCTGCCGCGCTGCACTTACCTTTTGTTCTGGCGGCTGGGGGTTCTCACCAGCATCCTGCGTTTCCAGATAGCCAGGACTCAAGATATGTGTATAAGCCCAAATCCTTCTTGGTTACCCTTGGCTCCAACTTCATAATCCTTCCATTGATTGGAGTTTGGGTGAAATCACCCAATGGAGTTAAACCTGTTTCTTGTCCTAGCAACAAATGGAATGATGAGGGTAGACAGCTGGCGCTGGGGAGAAGCTGCAGCAATTAAATCCCACTAGGGAGGATCTACAAACCTCCTATCTAATAGCAAGGAAAGACAAAAGCAGTGGGAAGATAAAAGCGCTGCCTGAAGGGATAAATGCGGGGGGGGAGGGGAGGGGAAGATGGGAGTGGAGGGGACGAGGGAAAAATATAAATGGTAAATATGTGGGGACTAAAAACCAGGATAATGAGCAGACTGGCAAATCGGATTTGATGAATAAAATAATACTAGAATAATTGCATAAATAGATCAATAAGGGGAAGGTAAATTATGGATGACTGGATCAATTGAGTGGACCCTAAACTCTATGGAATAGGAACAAAGTGGCAACCAAAAACCTAATACTAAAAGGACGGAATGAATAACACCGTCGATAAATAAAAAATGAAAAATGAATAAATAAATAAATAAGTTAATAGGAGCAAATAAATAAATAAATAAATAAGCTAGTTAATATGAGCAAACCAATATAACATCATAACTCAGTGTCTGTGGAAATGAGATCCTTGTAACCCTGTATACAAATCCACCGGGGTATATACAACCAGAGGTAAAGTCCTAATCAGGCAGGGTCAAAACAGTTCAAACGTGACTGAAAGTTTTTGTCCTAAAAGTCTTATTGTGAAAAACTGTTCCTTCCAACCTCTAATCTATGAAAGAAGTGGAGAGGGGATAGTGAGAAACAGTATATATTTATTTATATTGCACAAAGAATAAACGTTAAAATATATAGCAAAGTATTGAGACCATAAAAAGTAAAAAATACAAAAATACAAAAATACAAATAAGAATAAAAATCCAAATAGATAATCCACATGGACCTTCTGTCCTAATGCAAGATGGTACTTCCCTTAACCGCAGTCAGTCCCGGGTAACTGACCGCGAAGAGAATCCTCCCGGAGAGCAGGTGGTGATCAGCTGTGTGCAGACGTCCTGATGAAAGGTCCGTACTGCCGGCGTCCGGAGGCAAGGCAGTGTGTGGATGAGGAAGAGGCAGGTCCACGGGAGTTGACGGGGGGAGTGGCAGGCTACGCGTTTCAGGATCGCCGGATCCCTTTCTCAAGCCAAAGGTGAGATGGAGGTTGGAAGGGAAGGAGTATTTAAATAAACTGACTGCGGTTAAGGGAAGTAATATCTTGCATTAGGACAGAAGGTCCATGTGGATTATTTATTTGGATTTTTATTCTAATTTGTATTTTTGTATTTTTGCTTTTTATGGTCTCAATACCTTGCTATATTTTAAACGTTTATTCTTTGTGCAAAATAAATAAATATATTCTGTTTCTTACTATCCCTCTCCACTTCTTTCATAGATTAGAGGTTGGAAGGAACAGTTTTTCACAAAACGACTTTTAGGACAAAAACTCTCAGTCACGTTTGAACTGTTTTGACCCTGCTTGATTAGGACTTTACCTCTGGTTGTATATACCCCTGTGGATTTTTATACAGGATTACAAGGATCTCATTTCCACTGACACTGAGTCAGGATGTCATATTGATTTGCTCATATTAACTAGCTTATTTATTTATTTATTTTTTTGCTCCTATTAACTTACTTATTTATTTATTTATTCATTTTTTATTTATTGACGCTATTATTCATTCTATCTATTTATTATTAGGTTTTTGGTTGCCACTTTGTTCCTATTCTATAGAGTTTAGGGTCCACTCATTTGATCCAGTCATCCATATATTTACCTTCCCCTTATTGATCTATTTATGCAATTATTCTAGTATTAGTCCATTCATCAAATCCTATTTGCCACTCCGCTCATTATCCTGGTTTTTAGACCCCACGTATATATTTTTTCCCTTGTCCCCTCCACACCCATCTTCTCCCCCCCCCGCATTTATCCCTTTAGGCAGCGCTTTAATCTTCCCACTGTTTTTGTCTTTCCTGTTTCTTGTCCTGTTTAGCTTTACCCTTTAGACCTTAATCTTCCTCCTTAATACCAAGCATTTTCTGATGTCTTTTCTAAGAAAGAAGCTGACAAGTTACCACCGCACAGAAACTGTGACTGTGCCATCAATCTGTTTTCAATGATCACAAGAACCTGCAGTTTATTGAAAATACTAAGCAGATGACACCCCGTCAAACCAGGTGGGCCCTCTTTTTTACTCGTTTTCATTTCATCATTACATATAGTCCAGGATCTCAGAACACACAAGCTGACGCCCTTTCCCGCTCCTTTCTTACTGAACACGGCCTCCTCTGACCCTCTTCCCATTGTTCCACGTAGAGTCATTATGGCAGGGATTTCCCAGGATCTTCATTCCCGCTTAAGCCAGGCCCAAACTCTCACTCCTGCTCATACTCCTACCACTCGCATGTTCGTTCCGGAAGAACTCAGGAAGGCAGTATTGGTGGAAGGACATTCGGCAAAAAATGCTGGACATCCGGGTATCTCTAAAACCATTCGCATTTTATCCAGATCTGTTTGGTGGCCCGGTATGGGTCGTGATGTCACCGAATTCTGTAACGCTTGTCCTGTCTGTGCTCGCAACAAAACTCGTGTTCTTCCTATGGGACCACTTCAACCTCTGGCTATTCCCAAGAGTCCATGGATACATTTGTCCATGGATTTTATCACAGATTTACCAAAATCTGAAGAGCTAGATACCATCTGGGTTGTGGTTGACCGTTTTGGCCCATTTGGCCAAAACTCTGGCCAATCTTTTCATCCAGAATATTTTTAGACTTCATGGTACGATATTGTTTCTGACAGAGGATCACAGTTTGTGGCCCAGTTTTGGAAAGCGCTCTTCAAGTCAAACTTAGTCTGTCCTCAAGTTTTAATCCTCAATCCAA
This sequence comes from Limnodynastes dumerilii, assembly GCA_011038615.1. Classification (NCBI taxonomy): domain Eukaryota; kingdom Metazoa; phylum Chordata; class Amphibia; order Anura; family Limnodynastidae; genus Limnodynastes; species Limnodynastes dumerilii. The sequence goes on from WWET01003624.1 coordinate 53,571, forward strand.
TGGCCAAGCTGAGCGCACCAACCAAGTTCTTGAGCAGTATCTCCAGTGCTACGTGTCTGCTGTGCAGTCTGATTGGGCTACTCATATACCATGGTCTGAGTTCACCTGTAATAATGCATTTCATTCTGCTACCAATACCTCTCCGTTCTTCTGTCTATGGCTATCATCCTAGAGCGAACTCTTTCCAACCCACTAATAGCCACAATTGTCCAGACATTAATTAAAAATTACAGGCTATCCAAAAAGTTTGGAGACAGGTCAATTCTTCCCTCCATAAAACAACCATTAATACTAAGACTAGGGAGGATGCCCATCGCAGGAAACATAATTTTAAAGTGGGAGATTTTGTCTGGCTCTCTACACGTAATATTCACATCCGACAACCTTCCAGAAAACTAGGGCCACGCTTTATTGGACCTTTCCAGATTATTAAAAAAGTCAACCTGGTAGCTTTTCGTTTAAAACTTCCTCGTTGTTTAAAGATTTTCAGTACCTTTCACGTTTCCCTTCTCAAACCTGTTAATTTTTCTACTAGATTCCCTAATGTTCCCTTGCCCAAGCCCCCCCCCTATTGTTGTTGACGGCCAAGAAAAGTGAGAGGTCGAGAAGATTCTCAATTCCAAGAAAGTTAGGGGCCGTTTTTTTTATCTAGTACATTGGAAAGGGTATGGTCCAGAAGAAAGGGAATGGGTTCACTCTAAAGATGTTCATGCCAGTAAGCTGTGTAATGATTTTCACAGGGATTTTACTGATAAGCCTAAGCGTAGGGGTCCTTTGGTCCCTTGTCAAGGGGGGGGCACTGCACTTACCTTTTGTTCTGCTGGCTGGGGTTCCCACCAGCATACTGCGTTTCCAGGCAGCCAGGACTCCAGATATGTCTATAAGCCATAGGAACAAGCCAGGCATCTTCCTGTGGCTGATATAACTTCCTGTTATAGGCATCCTGTGTTGCCCTGCAATCAGGATGCCAAAACTACTGTTACTTGCAGGGAATCCCCTGCATAAGTTATCCATGTTCCCTGGCCACCATTTACTGTGATCCTCCCACTGCTACTCACAGATTGGATCCTTACCCTTTAAATAGGGTTTTTCTTCCAGCATTCAGTGCTGGTTATAGCTCTGCTCTGCTGTCCCAGTTCCTGCCAGTGTCTCTGTTTCTAGTTTCCAGTGCTTGATTCCTGTGTGCCCTTTTATCCTTGCCTCTCCATCTGTTTAGTGTTCCTTCCCTGCCTTTCCAGTGCGCTTGTCTGTCACTCAGTGTGTTTCTGTGACTGTTTGCCCTGGTCTGTTTTCACCGTCCGTTCAGCTGCTGTGTTCTATTTCCATGTGGGTTCGCTGCTATCTGGTTTCATTTTGTATCTGTGGTTAGCTTGGTGTGTTTACTCCTAGTGCAGTGTAGGGACCTATACGCACCCATTAGCGGGTGAAGCCCACCCGTGAGGGTTGTAGTTGGTGTACAGGGACAGCCGCCGGGTTTCAGGATAGGTGCCTTGCTCTCCACTATCTTTCAGCCTGCAGTACTTCTGTATTGCCTACTTGCACGTTACCCTTCCGGTATTCCTAACAGTAAAAGAAGGGATAGATGTAGGATGCAGAGAGGATGTTAAGTGCAGGAGGGGTAGGCTAGCCTGAACAGATGCACTTTGAGCGAGCGCTTGAAGACCTGCAATGTGGGGGTGAGTCTGACTGAGGAAGGGAGGTCATTCCAGTGTAGTGTGGCATTATTAGTGACATGATAATGAAAATATTTTTTAATTAGTGCACTGCAAAGGGGATCCACTGAGTTAGCAAGTATTGTGTCTCAAATCAAGTGACAGTAAATATGCCACTTTAATGCACACACACCTAAATGATAGTTAATAGCAGAGTTTTCCCAAACCATGCTAGCACTTTAAAAAGTGAAAATGGTGGATGGCCTTCAAATTGTTACATTCTGTCATGATCTAGTGACAGTGTGTATTATATTTACTCTCAAGGGGCCTAATTCAATTACCTTCGCAGCCGCGTATTTTGCGTTGCGATGCTGTTTGTGCAAATTTTTTTTTCTATTTTTATACGTGCCTCATAGTGGTGCGCATAAAAATTGGCTACCGTAAGAGACAGGAAAATCAGGCCCTAAGCCTTCCTCAGTAATTATTGATGGACAGGAATCTATAGATATTGAAGCCATTATTTTGCTCTAAAAGTTGAGAACAACTTTTCTATCTGGTGCACTGGAAAGGTTTCGAACCAGAGGAGATGCCATGGGTTCATGCTAAAGTTGTCCATGCAAATATACTCTGTATGGAATTTCATATGAAATTTCCCAATAAGCCTAAGCTTAGGGATTCCTAAACCACTCGTCATGGGGGGGATACTGTTACATGCTGTTACAGTCTGTTGATAGCATGTACTATACCTATCCATTCAGTCATTCTTCTGCTTCCTCCTACAGCAACTGCTGTCTCAGATGCTGGCATCCTGGCTGTTGCCTAGCAGCCAGGATGTCAATCAGTCTGCTCTTGGAGAACGTCACAACTGCTGAATGCCATATGTGTTCCCTTCATTTTCTCCTTGCGATTTTTGCTTTTGTGTTTTTTTTGGCTCTAGTTCCCAGTTTTTTTCCAGTGTTCTCTAGTGTTCTCTTCCTTCTTGTGTTTCCTAAACCTACCTTAAAGATAGACTGGCATGGTTGGTTGGTTACTGGTTAATTGCAAGAGTACTGGAGTGAAGAGTATCTGTGTGAGTTCCCCCATACCTTGCTAGCACTTGCTCTATATTAACTTATAAATTGATTTGAGCAAACTCCATTTTTTGTATAT
>WWET01003624.1:56559-69032 GCA_011038615.1 Limnodynastes dumerilii
AGGGGCATCACTACTTCTCTCTTTCTGCTACTAATTTCTCTCCCTATGCATCCAAGCATTTGACTTCCCTTTCTCATTGCTTTGTTACATTGCTTGGCTACTTTTTAGTCACAGGAAATAATGACTCCTAGATCCCTTTGCTCCTCTTTTATTATCCTGACAGGAATGTTTGTGATATTGTAATATGTACAATTTTTTTTTTTTTTTTGCTATATTACTTAGCCTAACAGTCTGAATGCCTGATGAGAGTCTGCAAGCATTTCTTGGCAATGTGCAAGCAATGACTCTCTTGTGCCCAGTTTCTGCTTGTAACAGTTTAACAAATACATCATTTTAAGCCTCAATGAATCACCTGTGTATTTTTACACCTAGATAAGCTGTAAGCTATATAAGTATAGCAAAGAGCTGTGCTTCAGTCATGGTGTTTTTAAAAATCATAAAATTAAAACCCAATCAACTTCGGGAAGTAGTGGATTTCCAATTAATGCATTGTGTGTGTATATGTATCTATATTTGTGTGTGTGTGTGTGTATATATATATATATATATATATATATATATATATATATATATAAAATATAGAATGTCCAGTGCGCTCTCCTGAAATGTCCTTATAATTCAATGTTGGTGTTAGCAATAATAAACACAGATTTGAGCACTAGATCTTTCATATGTATACAAAAGACCGCGTCTTCCCCTTTAATTAGACTCCTCTTCCTCGGTCCACAATCATCTATACTATAGCAAGAAACAGGAGGCGCTTCATAGTGCAGATAAAGGAAGGATAAACCATACTTATGTGCACTATGAAGCGCCCCCTGTTTCTTATCTTGCTATATATATATATATATATATATTCAAAAATGTTTTATTTCACATATAAATGTAAAACACTAAAATCTGGTACATGATGAACACATTCCACAGAGATCAATATTAAACAAACTATTTCCTAATCCATAACACAAGCCGCAGTTCATTACTAACATCCCATTATCCACTATTAGAACATTACACAGCCAAAGTAAGTCCGTTAATGAAAATATTTGGCGTGTGACATCAGAGATGTTATTAAAAGCAGCAAGTAGTTGAAACAATCCTTTTGTTGAAAATGAATTAAATCTACCTTTGCAACATATCATACACTATTGAATTAGCACAGGCTTTATGCTCCAAGTACAATATTAAACATTTATGACATAGTTATATGCATCTAGATATACAAGATGTTAGTTAAGGATACAGGTAGGCTATCATCTTCCATCCAGTAAAAGCATTGCTTACTTTTAAATAAGAACCAGGGGCCGTATTCACAGATCCGTGTTCACGGCGGATTGCGTGCGTAATTTTAGGAGCGCATTATCTGCGCATGCGTAGTAACTTTTTCCACGCACATTACGTAGTATTTACGCACGTAAGTACTTTAGGCATGGACTTTTGAATCGCACCTAGGGACATACATACGCAGGGGCGTGGTTTAAATCCAGACGGTAGAAGTTACATAAAAGTGGGTGGGGGGGAAGCATTTAAATGGGCATTTGAGGGCGCGGTTAGATAAATACGCACGCATGTAAGTAACATACGCACGTAGGTACAAACATAGAGTAAAGGGTGCCCTATGGATGCGGAAGTCACTGAAAACCCATATGTGCGAAGGGAGTGTCATGGGTGTTGCCTTTCTACGTGCATGTATAAAAACGCACAGGTAGTAGATACGTATCAGTGAATATAGTCCCAGATCTTCAAGCTAGGCAATAAGATCTCATCACTTCATGATCCTGGGTACTCTCCACCTCTGATAATTTGAAATAGTGTAGCTGACTCCCAAATATTTCTCTATGTGGAGTCTATGTGTTCTTCTGAAAGCACTTTGCACCAATATTCTGCCTGCTGGTATGTGAAAATAGCTTTGTAAAATGCAAAGTATTGTTTCCTTATAGGCAAAAAGATGCAATTCAAGTGTATATATGAGTAGTCTATCGATGTGTTAATACATCCGGTATATACTGTAGCTTCTGTGTTTCATCAAGTCATTAATTTTATCAAAATGGAAAAAGGACCACTGAGGAGTAGGCCACCAACTGTCAGTGGAATGCTCTTTGCAGTCAGTTCAGGACAGGTCTGTCTGACAGTTAGAGGACACCCTAATGTAATACCTGGTGCCTGAGTCACCTGAGGATCTCATGTTGTTGGCCTTGAAGATGTACCAATGCCTCGGAGGGAGACAAACGGAGAGCAACTCCTTTACAAGTTCCGCTACCCCTTTCAGTCCCCAGGTGGCGCTGGTAGAGGATGTCAATATAACTGGGGTCCTTTTGACTCTCTAGACATGAGAGGGGCATGCTATGGGTTTGCACTGTTACAGTGTAAACCGGAACACAAGGGTACCAACAAGGTTCAACCATCGGGAAATGCCTAAACCAGACAAGGAAGAGGTCCATCTGGACATGCACCTAATAGCTTCTTAAAACTCCTAAACTCCTAAAACTCCTCCTGCCCAGCTGGATCATGGCACTTGGTGGATGGACATATCTGTGTTCACTGATAGCGGAGCAGCAGGGAATATGCTTGATATCAGTCTGGCTCAGCGGTACTGGTAAGAAGCCTGGAGACACACCAATTTCAGGAGGCTGGATCACAGAGGTCACCCATGCAGTATTCCTAACTGTGGAAGTATGTCATGCAGAACAAATTGTTCTATATATGATCCACTGCTCATCAGCTCACTTAATTCGGACAACCCTGGCTTCAACAATATAACTCACAGACTGATTGGGTTAGGAAAGAGACTATTCGGTGAACAAATCCTGTTCTTCCTCCTGTCTGTCACTTCCAATTCATTGTATTCAACTTGTTGGACAAGATCTTCCACAACAGTAGCAGGTCTTTGCTGATTTCTTCTCCAAAAAATCTGTGGAAAAATTACCACCACACAGATTGTACCATTGATCTGACCTCTGATGCCAGGTTACCTTGGAGTAGGCCATATTCCTTATCCTGCCCTGAATCATAAGCAATAGACAGTTACATTAAAGAAAGTGGGAGAAAGGATTCATCCTAGTACAGAATTTCCCTTTTTCATGGAGGAAGATACATGAGATGTGGGTGTCCTTTCCCAGCAAGACTCTAAACTGTACCTTTGTTTTCAAGGAAGTTTTCCAGTGCAGAGAGAAATGATGCTATGTGGCAATAGGGAGTTACTGGTCATTAAACTGGCCTTTAGAGAATACAGGCAGGGCCGTTTCTAGGGGCGGGTGAGCCGTGCTATTGCACGGGGCATGCCCCTAGATGACTTAAAGGGGGCACCCTACTTTAGCACACGCTGTTCTCCCCTGAGCCGCAGTCACATAGACCGCTACTCACACAGGCACTGGCCGCAACAAATAACAGATGCGGCCGGCATCATTCAGCTTAACTGTCCTTTATATACAGGGCTCCTACGGGAGCCCTGTAGGACCAAACCTTTTTCATTGAATAATGCACCGAGGCAGTGTTATTCATTGAAAAAAGTTTTGGTTCTACAGGGCTCCCGTAGGAGCTCTGTATATCCAGGACAGTTAAGTTGAATGACACTGCACTGCAGAGTAAGGATCAAGAAGGTAAAAGTAAGTTTAGAATAGGATTTTAATAGTTTAATAGTTGAAAGGCTGGGCACAAATAAAGGGGCACATAAGGAGGCTGAACACATATAAGGGACACAAAAGGAGGCTGGACACATAAGGGGGTAATAAAAGGAGGCTGGGCACATATAAAGGGCACAAAAGGAGACTGAACACATAAGGGGGCACAAAAGGAGGCTAGACATCTATAATGGGCACAAAAGGAGGCTGGACACCTACATATAAGGGGGCACAAAAGGAAGCTAAACACATAAGGGGGCATAAAAGGAGTCTGAACATATAAAAGGGGGCACAAAAGGAAGTTGGACACATATAAGAGGCACAAAAGGAGGCTGAACACATATAAGTGGCACAAAAGGAGACTTGCCACATATAAGGGCACAAAAAAAGGTTAGATCCATATAAGGGGGCACAAAAAGAGGGTGAACACATAAAAGGAGTCTGAACATATAAAAGGGGGCACAAAAGGAGGCTGTACACATATAAGGGAAACATGACAATTGGTAGAAGTGGATGGCTGGGCAACAAGGGGATAGAAGTAAAAAGTTGGATGCATACCTTATTTTTTTTTTTGGGTAGGGGTGCACCAGATTTTATTTCTGCCCTAATCTCTGCTAGGTCTAGAAACTGCACTGAATACAGGCATTGGCTGGAGGGGGCAGCTTGTGTGGTAAAGTCTTTACTGACCACAAGAATCTGTTTTTTATTGAATTAAACCCTAAGAAAAGCTAGGTGGGCATCCTTTTTTACTTGCTTTTATTTTGTTATAACCTACTGACCAGGATCTCTGAATAAGAAGGCACTGCTTTGTCATGTTACTTTTTGCCTGAATATGATCACCTCCCATACACACTGCCCATTTTCCCTAGTTTTCCAGACTTATTTAAGACCTTTACTCCCATCTACAACAGGTGCAAGAATAATCTCTGTTTGCAACTGGATCTTCTGGTATCTGGCAACACACAGTACCACTGGTACCATGCTGTTATGCTGCAGCCCTTCTGCAGATGGTGTAGATTCTTTCCTCTCAGGACAAGCAGCGGATGGATGTGCCCTGTCTGGTTGCAAATAAAACGGCAATGGTTATCCACAAACCCAAGTTTTGTTCCAGTCCTCCCAAAATAGCAGGTGTGTGTGCAGAGAAAAACTAGGTGCTCCTTCAGGTTTTCCTCCTTTCCTGGTACACTTTCGAACATAATCTTTCCTCGCTGTCACTGCATGGGTGAGCCAAAAGTCCTGTGTAAGTATCAGAGGCACTGTGTTTTTGCTCTCTGAACAGTTGTCTGTTAGCTTCAGGGATGATGTTAAAACTCTGCAGTAATAATTTTGTCCAACTTCGCAGGTACAGTAGATCTTCAAAGGCATCCAGTGCTTTACCTCTCAGACGAGTGATTAAGTATTGTGCCCACTGACTTTTTTCAAATCCTTACAGAAAAGAGTCCAGATCCCCACCTTTCTCCAGAACAGGAAATTGATCAATATAGGGTCTGCAATGACCAGACTCCTGGGTTTCTGGCTAGTGCTGGAGTTTTGCCCTGGTCCCTTCATTTTACCTTTCGTTTGGCTGCTTCTCGTTCCTGAAACAGTTTTTTTAAGCTGCAGTCTATTAGCAATGTCAGCTAACCCCAGATATTTGAGAGCCGTTTGTAAAAAATTGTCCATAACTGTATTCACAGATTAACTATCAGAGTGCTCAGACAGTGATAGTCCAGTATTTTTCACAATATCCATTGCCAAATTATGGTTGTCAGATTGCTTTACTCCTCTGTATCTCTTAGCAAGATTGCTTCGATCAATTGCTCCTTGCTTCTTCCACTTCTGGAATTCCTTTTTTCTCACATTCTGCAATCCAGCGGCACTGGAGTGATTTAGATTGCCACCAGACTGCGGCAATAGTCTTAAACTGTTTTTAAAGTCAATTTTGTGTGTGCTTTAACTTTTTTCTTTTAGGTAAGTTTTTTTAAGCTGCAAGTTTTAGCTTGTTGACATATTGACTGGTGATATTTCATACTAGACCCCATTTCATAAGGTAACTGTAAAGTTACATGTGTTAGTGATAGTAAAATACTCAATAAATAATATATTTAAATGAATAAAACAATATTATATGTAGAGGAAGGGAGAAAATAAAACACTTGACAGACAAGGGATGTTACATGAGCCCTTCTCTGTAAGCACTTCCTAACAATCACTGTTCTTCTGTCCATTCAACATGTTTTCTTCCAACCACCATAGCTGCACATTTTTGAAAAACAGACACCAACTTGGATTAACTTTAACTTTGGACCAATCAGTTACATTTTAGATGCGAACTGGAACAATAAATACTTAAGGGTTATTAAGCACAGATGCACAACCCTGGCTTATTACATATATTAAGATTGAGCAAGTGTTTTGCTGACACATGAGAATGTAAGTAGTGACATTTGTAACTTTGGACTTTGCTTTAAATGTAGTTGTAATCATGACAATGTCATTTTTCATTATGCAAGAAAGTTACAATGCAAACGTTGTAATCTTTGTACAAGATCTATGTTAATGGCTTTATTTGCTATTTAATAACAATTCTAAAATAAAAAAAATTGCAACATAATCCTGAATCTAAAATGGTAGTCTTCAAACTTTAACATCATCAAACCATATGCCATCATTACATCCTTACATGAACACTACTTCACTGGGTAGAGACACACACACACACACGCGCTAATGATATTAGGAGTTTCGTTGCAGAACATCTGGTGCATGCATGCGACCTGACAGAAAATCACCCGACTTTTGCAAGCAGCTCGCGAAAGTCGGCTAACGGTATTATATGTGGATCCGGATCCATGTTATTTAGGGTCAGAAAATGTTAAAATGCTTGATAACTATGGTTACCAAGGGTTATTTACAAGTAATGATGATCATTAGATGGTTTTGTTTACTGGTTGCTGCAGAAATCAGACAACTCTCAAGTCTGATGGGTCAATTGGTTAAAAGATGTGGCACTCGAGGTACAATCTCTTCTTAAGGGATGCCACATACTGATGGGCACTGCTGTCGTCATGCACAGCATAGGATGCCCTTGTAGGTGGTTGCAAGAGCAGTCCAATAGGTGACACATTATCTGTATATCTGCCATCTGGATTGTGTTTTTACTATGGAGCCTGGCTGTGACTACTTCTGCCAGTGGTATTTGTCACGACCCTGACCTCACCTGAAGCCTTTATTACTTGTCTGGGACATAAGGGTTATTCACAACAGGCACCTGATCTGTTCTACAATGACTATTAATATTATTATTATTTTTATTATAAACACTTATTTATATAGGGCCACAAATTATCCCCTGCGCTTTACAGAAACCATTAGATATTCACATCAGTTGCTGCCCCTATTGGAGCTACATTCTAAGGTTCCTAACACATACACATACACGGGTTAATTTAGTCAGCAGGCAATTAACCTACCAGCATGTTTATGACATGAGGAAGGAAACTGGAACACCCGAGGAAACCCATGCTGACACAGGGAGAACATACAAACTCCACCCAATAAAGCCTTGTCTAGGTTCATGACCTCAGCGCTGTGAATAATGTCCCTTGTCCACCCCAAATATGACTTATCACTAATAAGCTGCTCACCAAGACTATTCACAGGAGGTCTTAGGTTCATGCAAATCTAACACAATTATACTTTATCAGAATTATCATAAACTCAAAATAAGCTCTTCTGTAACCACTATGTAGCGTTTGTTTTTTTTTGTTTTAACTTTTTATTGAATTTTGACAAATAGTACCAAAATACAGTTTACAGTACTTGTTCAATGGTAAGGTAAGACAATAAAATACAGATCTGTAAGCTCAAATCCACTTGAACATAGATTTTAAAGAATGCACATTGTTAATGAAATTAGGCATTACAGTAATAGACTCCAGTTCCGAAAATTCAGAGTGCATGTATACAATGACTGTCATAAGTAGACAATATATCTCTGGATGAATAGAGGAAACAAACAAAAACAAAGCAAAACGTTAATAGGAGAAATGAAACCAATACTCAATCGGTCGGCCTGCCAAGCCTACTTTAGTGTTTCAAGATAAGAAATATCTCAGATAGTCACAGAGGTTACGTGTCATACAGGAACAAACAGAACAAGCAGTATTCAACCGTACTCAACAGAGCACATCTGTGCGTATTAATGCATCTCAATGCGTGTTAGTGCATATTAGTGCGTGTTAGTGCGTAGCGACCGCGCCCCCTGAAACATTATCAAGATTTCTAAGTAGGTTCCAGGATGTAAGTTCAAATGGTTTCATGATATGATCACGCTGGTCTGCAGGAAGATAATCCAAATAAACACCCCACTTTTTGTGAAAGGTTTCAACCCCTTTGGCTATGTCAGGATAAGTTGCCCTTCTGTCTAGATAGATTAACTCCAAAAGCTTATTTTTTACATTATGTATGAAGGGTGGTAAGGCTTTGACCCAGTTAAACAGTATGGTCGCCTTAGCGACTGTGACAATAACTGACAGAAGGGCTAGATCCTGCTTTAGTGCGGGAAACAGGTCTACCCATTCCCCAAAATCAGCTCAAATTAGCGGAAGAAAGCTTTTAGCAACTCGTACTTGGAAAATGGTGTTAATAAAATTGGTGATTTTCTCCCAGAATTTCCTGATCTTACCACACTCCCAAAAGTTATGGATGAAAGTTGCCCTGACACAATGACATTTTGGGCAAGACCCAGATTCCTCAGGGTTGAAATATCTCCTCTGCGCCTGCGAAATATAGACTCTATGCAGGGTTTTAAAATGAGTTTCCTGCAACGAGGAAGCGGTCAAAGCCTTTAAGGTTCTGTCATAATGTTCTAAGGGGTTCTCTGGAAATGTAAGGGTGGGCACATCTTTCTCCCAAGATGACAAAGTACGTTTCCAAATTTTAGCAGGATCTAAACATGAGATAACATCTGCGACATAGCGGATACGGAAAGTATGATTTTCAAGATATGAAATAATCCGATCAATTGAGTTGTCTGATTCGGAAAGGGCATCTTTCATCCGTATAGCAAAGTGTCTAGCTTGAAGATACATATAAAATTGGGTATTCGCTATTCTAAATTTTTCCTGGAGCTGAGCAAAGGATAAAATGGCACCCCCAGGGTCAAAAACCTTGCAGATAGCTCTAATGCTCCTAACAGACCAGTCTTTGAAATTAGCATTCTGTATGCCAGGTTCGAAAGATGGGTTTCCCCAGAGGGTATGATACATGGAAGCGGAGGGGTTACTGTTCACTTTTTTATGTGCAGGTGTCTTGTATAAAGATGTTGTTTTTTAAAGAGACAGGAAAATCTTTTTCCGGCTGAAAAAGAATCGCCCCCAATGACAACGGGTAGACCATTGATTGCTCTAGTTCTAAATTGGTGAAGTTAGATTTGCCTAATAACCAATCCGCAATGTACCTAAAGTGTGTGGCAGTGGTAAAAGTTTGGAGGTCTGGCATACCCAGGCCCCCGTCTTTGCGTTTTAGCAGTAGTTTAGCTCTCGCCACCCTCGGTTTATGGTTTCTCCATAAAAAATTAGTGAATGTTGTCATACACCTGGCAATATCAACACGAGTGAGGGATACAGGGAGCATTTGGATTAAGTATGATATTTTAGGGAAAACAACACTCTTTATAACTGCCATCCGTCCCATCAGAGACAGGGGTAGGTTTAGCCAACAATTTAATAGACTGGAAATTTTTGTGATACAGTTGGTATAATTTATTTTGTATAGGTCCTTAAGGGAGGAGGGTATTAAAACGCCTAGGTACTTCATTTGTGCATTTGTGAGTGTAAAATAGCGGGACACAAAGTCAATTATGGGTGGAGACCTAGAGTTTGGCAGAATCATGGCCTCTGATTTGCTAAAGTTAACTTTAAAGCCGGCGAAGGAGCCAAATAATTTAATGAGCCTCAGGATAGCTGGGATAGAGGATTCTGGTTGAGAAATGAAGAGCAGCATATCGTCTGCGAAGACTGCCAATTTAAGTTCCTGATTATTAATGGCTATACCCTTGAATTCCGAAGATTTTCTCAGGGCAACTGCTAGGGGTTCCAAGGCAACTGCGAACAGTAGAGGGGAGAGAGGGCACCCCTGTCTAGTACCCCGTTGGATGAAAAATCTGTCAGATATAAAACCATTGCAGGCGATTTGTGTATAAGGATCAATATATAAAGCTCCCAGTAAGGAGGTAAATTCGTGGGGGAAACCAAACTGAGCTAGAGATTCCATGAGGTGATCCCAGGTGACCAAGTCAAAAGCTTTCTCAGCATCAAGTGATAATATCAGCTCAGACCCGGGACCACCGCATGCCTCCGCCCGCTGGAGAACCGAAAGTACCCTGCGGATATTAGTCACCGAGTGCCTATGCAGGATAAAACCCGTCTGGTCTGGGTGTATAATTCCTGGTAATATGACCTTAAGTCGTTCCGCAATGATTTTTGTGAATAACTTATAATCGACATCTAACAAAGATATGGGCCTATAAGAGGAAGGTAGCTCTGGATCCCTCCCCGGCTTTGGGAGAACCTTAATAACTGCTGCATTAAAGTAAGCTGGAGCTGACTGTTGCAGAAGGATGGAATTGAAAAAAGAGACCAAGGATTCTCCAATCTCAGGAGCCAAAATTTTAAAAAATTCTCCACTAAAACCATCAGGACCTGGCGTCTTCTGATTTTTGAGTAGTTTGATAGAGTTTTGCAATTCGATTAATGTAATCGGGGCTAATAAAGAATCTGATTGGGCCCGTGATATTTTTGGCAGAGTAATGGTAGACCAAAACTCCTCTTTATTATTTCCATCAATTTTGTCTTGCGAATATAGATGTTGATAGAACTGCTTAAATGACTCCACAATTTGTTTACCCTCATGCCTCAAGACACCACTACAATCCCTAATGGAACCTATAAAGGTAGGCTTTTTGTCTCCTTGCAATAAGTTAGAGAGGAGTCTACCCGATCTATTTCCCCACCTATGGAAATTGAATTTCTTACGAAATTCACTTTTTTGGCCCATCTGCCCCAAAATCCCCTCAAACTGTATTTTAGCCGTGTTATAAGCCTGAAGTTTAGCGGGAGATGGGTCAGCAGAGTAAGTGTGAAACGTCTCCAGGAGTAACTTTTCTGTCTGGGCATATTGCTCCTTGCTAGATTTATTATGCGCTGCCACAAATGATATAATGTCCCCGCGTGCCACTGTCTTAAAGGATTGCCAGAAAAGTTGCGGGTCTTCAATATGGGCTGCATTGGTGTATTTAAAGGTGGCCCAGGTGGCTTTCAGCATATCCCTGAACTTTGGTGAATTGGCTAAATAAGAGGGGAACTTCCACAGGCTGGCTGGAGGCCTAGAGTCAATGTCCTCCAGAGTACACCATACAACCGCATGATCAGAGATCACTATGGGTTCTATTGCGGTACCAAGCACCCTGGGTAACAGCGACTCCGATATCAAGAGGTAGTCCAATCGTGACAGAGAGTGGTATGAGACATGAGTAACTCCTAGTGCCCGGGTTGCGGGCCCTCCATATGTCAACTAGATTAAGGCGCTTCGCAAATTGCGAGACGCCCAGTTTAGGCAGAGCACGCAATCCAGTGGTAATTGTTTGTCTATCTAAGGTTTTTGAGGCGATTAAATTGAAGTCCCCGCCAACAATCAGAGGACTATCAGTGTAGATGAGCAATTTAGATATTAGGACTTGAAAAAAGGACTTAGAATAATTATTAGGTGCGTAAATGTTGCAGATGGTGGCCCGGAACCCATTAACTGTGATATCCACTATGAGGAATCTCCCCTCCCTATCTAGAGTCTTTGCATGTACTTCATAAGTGATGGATTTGCGGATTAGTAGGGCAACCCCCCTAGCTCTGGAGTTAAACGGTGCTGCTGCCACTAAGGTAAAGGGGCCATTGTTTAGTTTTACCAACTCAGTGTCTACCATGTGTGTCTCTTGGAATAAGAGTATATCAGCTGACAATTTTTTCAGATATGTGAAGAGGCGTTTCCTTTTAATTGGGGAGTTAATCCCCCCTACGTTCCATGTAAGTAATTTCAAGTTAACCATTTAGCTGTTAAATAGTGATACCGCCTAGCATTATAGTATACAATCAAATACGACATGACAACAGTAAGTAAGATTAGAGTAAAATACTCACAAAACCAAGACCAGGGTAGGAGCACGGCCGCTACATGCGCACTGAAAATAATCAAATAATTAGAGAGCATTTTCGTTTTGCAGGACATGGCAGACCGAAGTGAAACATATAAAAAACTTAGCATAACAAAAAAGAACAAAAATAGTCCAAAAGACCAAGAAGAAAAAGGAAAGTCCTTCAACTTAGTCATGGGAAAAATTCCCGTACAGCAGACTTCCAGAGTAAGCTTGTGTAAGACTTATGTCCAATTGCTCGCGCTCTAGACCAACGCCATAATTCAGACTGACCACGAGAACCAAACTTAAGTTCCATACGGCGATGGATCCATATAAAGTAACTGGGATAATTATTTAAATTCCATTCACGATACTCAGCCCACGGAGACGTCACAGGATGATGTTTGCGCAGAATATTCTTCTTCCAAGAAAGCAGCCGCTTCTTTGGGTGACAGGAAGTCCTTGAACTCTTTTCCGATGAAGATACGCAGGCGGGCAGGATATATCAGAGCGAATTTCTTCCCAGATTTAACCATCCTAGAGCAAATTGGGGCAAATTCTTTCCGCGCCCTTGTGACCTCCATCGAATAATCTTGAAAAAGGCGTATTTTCCTCCCCTCCCAAACCAGCTCCGGGATACGTTTGTTAGCATTCCACATTGCAGTTTTATGCAGGTAGTTCAA
>WWET01003624.1:76219-101852 GCA_011038615.1 Limnodynastes dumerilii
TCAATATCCTGAAACTAATGAGAATCCAGAACCAATACCATTATTATTATTATTATTATTATTATTATTATTATTATTATTTATTACACAGACCTATAAAGGGAATGTGTTATTCACATCCGTCAGCCTCTAAGAAATATTCTGATGCTATACACAGTATATATATCTCACAATGTGTATACATCACAGGTTTAGGTCTCAATATGGCTGTGCTGAGGTAATTTCACCTGCCAGCATATGGCTCCTCCAATAAGCAAGTCCCTAATCTTTGTTCTTCCATGCTATTTATTCATAGCAAGGACATCACTCAGTCTTAAGACACAAAATGGCTGCTGTGCTTCATGCCTCAGTGATCTTCCTAGTGAACAAAATGGCCTCTGTGTTTTGTGTCTGTGATCTTCCTAGTGAACAAAATGGCTGCTGCGTTGTGTGATCATGTTGCCAAGATGGCTGATTGCACTGTGCTTCTTTACTCATGTTCTCCTATTAATTCTGACCTCTCTCTCTCTCCAGGATGTTATCTGACTCCCTTCCTTGACAGAACAGCTATTCATCTGCACAAATCCAAGCTGTGGTGGTGGTGTGGAGTCCTTAGTGCAGCCCCTCATATAGTTTCAGTCCTTAGTGCAGCCTGCCCATAGTTTCAGTCCTTAGTGCAGCAACATCATAATTTTAGTACTTAGTGCACCCCCATAATATAGTTTTAGTCCTTAGTGCAGCCCCATCATAGTTTAAGTCCTTAGTGCACCCCCTTAATATAGTTTTAGTCCTTAGTGCGCTCCCTAAATATAGTTTCAATCCTTAGTGCAGCCCCCGAGTCCCAGTTACAGTTTACTTACCCTCTCCTCGCTCTCCTCCGCGGCGCGCTCTCTGCATTGTCAGGTGGTGCGTGCAGTGAATACAGACGCTGACATGACCCCAAGGTCGTGTTGGCGTCTGTATTCACCGCACACACCCCCCGCTGTGATGCCTGCGACCCGCTGTGACTCCTGGAAAAGGAGTCCAACGGGGGGAAAGCAGTGGAGTTTTGTAGGACTCATGCCCTAAGGCTCCTATTGTGCCCACATCAGCTGGGCACCATCGGAACCTGGGGCACAAGCCCTACAAAACCCACGTTAGTTACGCCTCTGCCCACCACAGCACGCTTGCTTAACGGGCATGAATGGTGCATAAAAAATTTCTGAACTCCAAAAATTTCATCCTGAACTCTAAATTTGAACTTCTAACCTCTTCTGTTTATGTATCTGTTATAACTGTGAATATACAATGTGTATCTGACTGTAATATTGTAGGTCAGTTTGTCTGTGATTTTAGCTTTCCTGTGATTACAGAATTAAATCTTGTTTTAGTGAAGTTACTAGATTATTTATTCAATTACTCATACATACTGAGTATTATTATTAACACCTTGATATACAGTTAATTGGGGGGTAGAACCTCAATTTTTTACAAGTCTTATCCCACCTATTATTATAGGAGGGAACAGGGAGAAACTGAGAGGCATCTCCCACCCCTACCCCTTAAGGTGTTTGATAAACCATAGCAGCCCCACTACTGTCTACATCGGTACATAGATACCATTTGTTTGAATATATACACAAAGGTATATCGCAATAGCATTTTACATCCTGTGTACATTTTGTTCACACCACTGTGGAGCAGCGCAGGTGAGTACCATCACACCGCTCCTCCAATACAAAAAATCATACCAGAAGTATGCAGTTAATAGCATAAAATTACAAATCTCATCCGCAGCTAAGATAAGCAGCAGAAGGACCGGGCAGTATTACCGGCTTCCTTCTTGTCCTCCTTGTACAAGCTATATTCATCAGATGTGCAGGTGGTTTGCAGGAGAATAGTTTGTTCAGACCCTATGTGTTTCATTATATGGGATTTCATCCTGGGTATAATTTGCACGCAAGCTTAGAGGTCTTATATAGTTAAGATCCAGGTTTATTGCACAGGTCCACCACTAACAAACTGGGTATTCAACTCTGGTACTGTGTATGACATCTAATACCATCAACATGAGCTAAACATATACATTTAAATTGCAACTCATCACTTTTAAAATATATCTTTTTAAAGACATTTAAAAAGTCAGTTACAACTTTTCTCTGATCACAGATGATTAATACCACTAGTTTTGACTGAAAAACAGGTAGGTAAAGATTATTCTAATATACAATATTTTTCCATCAGACATATTCATATTTCTGAAAAATACAAAATATCAATAAAAACAGAAGATTTTAAAAGTGCAGACATTATAGCAGCAATGGATAGAAACCCTACTAAATAAAGTGCCACATTCATGTTCAAGGTTGCCCTGATGAAAGTACTGTAGTAAAGTACTATATATAACTAGATAGACAAAGCATATAAGCTACCATTGAGAACCAATGCCAAGGGCACGTCCAGAGGTGTTTGCCTAGAGACCCCCTTCAATCCTAGCACAGATTAGTAATAATCCTCAGCATTTTATGATTAGCCTCAATTTGTGATTTTGTTAAAGTGTATTTGATTTTCTGGCCATTAGTGCTTCTTAGCCTGCTCTCTCTTCTCTCTTCACTGCAGACACGCCACACCAGACAAAAGTTTAGTGACTGCCTGAGGGGAGTCTTAGGGCTAGGCTGCGGGGAGTCTTAGGGTCAAGGTGCAGAGAAGGGAGTCTTAGGGTCAAGCTGCAGGGAAGGGAGTCTTAGGGTCAGGCTGCATGGAAGGGAGTCTTAGGGTCAGCCTGCAGGGAAGGGAGGCTTAGGCTAAGCTTGCAGGAAAGTGAGTCTTATGGGAGGGTTAGGTGAAGATTAAGATAAAGGTTGGGGTTGGATAAATACTCACCACTAGCTGCTGTGGATTTTTGTGGGGATGTTCGATTCCTTGTCCTCAGCAGGGCAGGAGCAATCGATTTCAGGGTCAGTTTGAAAATGGCTGGTAGAAAACGGCCCTTTCGCAAAAGGGCCATTCTGACCACCAATCTGCACCCCTGGACAGCTTGCTTACTAACAAGGACCTTTCCTTTGGAGAAAGTGTTTCAGACTTTAAATACACCCCTGAATGCAGGGTCCAAGGTGAGAAGAGAGAATGCTGATGACTAAGAGCAAGGGACTGGATAAAGACTTCCATAAAGTTGGCATTTTTAAACAGCATCAAAAAATATTCACTTTAGCAAACTGCACATTTGTACGCATCCAGGAATTGTGAATGTATCAGCTTCCGATAGGTGGACGTAATGCATTTACAAGTTGGAGGGGTATAGTACTATTACAAGTTACAGTATAGGCAGAGATTATGGCTGCCAATCGATCTGCAATTCCAGCCTGATTCCTCTTTAAGTGGAGATAGATCACAAATCTTAAGGCAGGGTCAAGCTATGGGTAGTCTGTGCAAGCAATGGCTTGGTTTCCCTAGCGCTTCCGGGGAGGCATGGAAACAGATGCCATCCACTATCAGGTTCCTACTAGAAGGAAGGGGCGCATGGCAAGAAAGATTATCATTGGACAGGTGATCGGTCTCAGCTAGAGGTGCATAATTTAGGGTGTAGGGAGAAGAGGTAGAAATTTTTATATAAAAAAAATACTGTAGAAGGATGGAAAGAGGATTATTTGAAAATGGTAAACTGATAAAAAGTGTGGCCTGCTAACCATCCAATAAGTGGAGCAGCAGAATATTATTGCAGGTATTGTAGGTATGAGTATTAGGTGAGCTGCGGAGTGAACCTACCAGTGATATTTTAGTAAGCTGATAGCAGACATCCTTTACTGTATATCAGAATATATAATAACATATCACTCTAATTTTGCATACTTACAGTTAATATTGGGGGTGGAAATACAATGCAGAGGATAGATACCAATATACAAATGATTAGTGTAACATGGGAACTAGCACCTCTGCAGCTATGTTAACATCATGGGATTAGAAATTAGTATGAAGGGGATTCTATATACCGGTCTCTTTTGCGAAATAGGGACATCCGAAAGTTCCTTTTCTAATGTCGTTATTTTGAATACTTACCATTTTCTACTTTTTTTCGGAATAGGTGAGTATCTCGTTCGGCATCCTTCACCCATTCACCTTCGGAAATACCGCAGCCGATATGCCTCCACTGCCGCCACCGCACTCTACTGTGAGTAACTTCTCTGTGCGGGGTAGGGAGGGTTAGGGTCAGGCTGCTGGAGATGTTAGGGTCAGGCTGCAAGTAAGGGAGGGTTATGGTCAGGCTGCCAGGAAAGGAGGGTTAGAGTAGTGAGAAGGGAGGGTTAGAATTAGGGAAAGGAGTAGGGGGACTTTTTTTTTATTACTTTTTGGAGCACGGAAAGCTCGGTGCTCTGTGGATCGATCCTATGCCTCTTCGAGGCATATTCAATCGAAATCCCAGCCAGTTCGAAACTAGCTGGGAGAGAATGGCCCTATCGAAATAGGGCCGTTCTAAGCGGGGACCCCTAAATACCTATTTGACATCTCATTATGGGCGGGGGGAATCTTTTTAATACATAAAATAAGGTCTGTAGGCATGTGCAGTAAAAGCTGCATATATTGTGGTAAAGTTAGAAGTGTACACATAAGTACATATGCTTTTAATACCTATGTACTTGGAGTTTACATATAAAAAAGAAGCTTGTGCAAAAAGTGCATTTATGTGTATCGGCTAAAATGATCTCAAGATTACTAGCGTAAGGTTATGGAAATGGTCTCCCGTGTGCTTACTGGAGCTGATCCCGAGTGAGAAGTAGCTGCTTAAAAAAATCCAAACCCAGCCAAACCATATTGCAATATTAGGGGTGCAAATTAATTTATGTTTTTCTGCATGCCGGGTAAATCAGATTTTGTTTATTCAACAGAAATCTTTAACAGCTGTAAATTAAAGCTGAGCTATAAAACATCACCTCTCCACTCATTCTCTTTGCGCATTTTAAATTAGGAATCCCCCTGCAGATCTACACATGAGATCAGATCCACAGTTAATAACGTGAAGTCTATGGATTGGAGGGGCACGTTCGCCCTACAGACAGGGCTGCCGTCAGAAAATGCAAGGCCCAGGACACAGCTGCAGGCCCCGTCCCCCATGTGACATTATTGGTGACATCACCTGCTTAAATAGCGGGCCAGTGCGCAGGAAAGCTCTTCCCTGCACATTGGCCCGCTACTGAGCAGCTCTGAGCAGCAAGTGTCGGCGGTAGGATACCGCCTCCAGATGTTTCTTTATATTTACTAACATAACTTGCATTGTACAGAACTAAGTTCTGCCAAGGTGGGCGGGGCGAAGCACTTAAATTATACAGTGTGGGATGGGTAATCTACTTACGAGAACATCATTGTTTGGACGAACCGCTGATCCGCAAGTGTGACTTAAGGCTGCCTTATGGTAGCGAGAAGTGACAGGGAGTGACTACCCTCTCTCATGCGGAACTTAACACCTCCACACATATGGAAAACATGCGGGTGTGGATCCGGTCAATTTATTTTACCAAGGTATAGATTTGCTCCTTTTTTCTTTCAACTCTAGACCAACTCCACTGAGTGGAGCTTTTAAACATTGTTAATAAACATTAACGATTAAAACATGCTTTTACTACAATATTAGTATTTAAATTTTGTTTCTACATTTATTAGCCTTAACATAACTGTGTAGAGGCAGTATGAAGAAATTAAGATTTTGAGGAGATGTGGTAGCTGAGATATTACATGAATATGAGAATGTTTTTTACCTGTCTTATCTGTCAGCAGACACATCGGATTTACCTGAAATAATTTTACACTTTTGTGGTATCCTTATAAAACCTGAGCACATTGTACTGTTCTTCTTATACAATACTATGTGAACACTCTGGGCTGGGAGATGAGCAGAGTAAAGCCTGGTAATTTAACAGCTGTGTCCTGTGTGCCTTTGCAGCAAAAGCATCATGAGTATCTGGATTGCTGGATTGGTGTGACACATAATGACGTAGCCTCGCAGCTGCAGAGGATCAGGAGTAGCCTCATCACACACGTGGGGCTGCTAGCTGGACGTCATTCCATTCAAGCAGCAATTACCGATACATTGGATGATGGTGGAAGTGAGCAGTGAAAGCAATATGCCTCTAACCATCTATTCCATTTATACAAAACTGAATGCAGAACTGATAGCATTACAAATTATAAGAAACATATACGGACTAAAAATTAGGTTGTGGTTCAGGAATTTTACTAAGCTCAGCATTAACCTCTGAACCTAGAAGAAGCATAAATGGTACAGTCCACTATGACAACAACCAAATGTCCCTTATTATACTTATTATATGGAGCTATTGTGATCTTTAAAGTTTTGAGGATGATTGAGAATTAGGGGCAAAAGTCTAAAAAAGAGCAAATTTGCACTTCAGCAAAACCTTGCTGCATTGCAAGGTAATCCCCATCTGACAAAAGTAGTCTAAGGACAGCATCTGCCTCTTTTCAAAAAGAACAAACAGATCAGATTAGAACCATATTCTGAGCTTTAATTTCACTTTGCTATAAAAAAGACTGTACTATTGTTCCCAAACTCAGGGAGATTCAGTCTGACCTATCCCGGTGGCAGCACAAGAACTTTAACCTCCTGGGAAGGGTGAACGTTGTCAAGATGTCTATCTTACCGAAATTATTATATCTTTTTCAGATGCTCCCAACTGTTATCCCCCATTTTTTTTTTTAAAGAGGCTCATTCTTCTATTCAGAATTTCGTTTGGAATGGCAGGAGGCCACGGTTTAAGCATGATATTCTATATCGGCGCAGAGAGGGGGGAGGACTTCAGCTCCCAAACCTCTTTCTCTATTATGGAGCAGCCCATCTCTGCAGGATAGTGGATTGGACGGGGAATCCTTCAGCTAAGCAATGGATTGCCATTGAGAATTCTTTTGTGCCCTACTCCCTGTCCTCTGTGGCCTGGACTCCTGCTATTCCTAAGATATCTCATCCCACAGTAGGGGCTACTTTGTCCCTATGGAAGCGTTTTAGGAATCTCCTCAATATCTCTACAAAATTGTCCCCGCTCACAGTAATCTCGCATAACTTGGATTTACAAACCTCCTTTCTCAATAGGTGGTGTAGTCACAGTCCACCGAGGGTCAGACGGCTAGTGCAGAATGGGGGTGTGCAGCCCCTCTGTGATTTGGAGGAGGTGGTGTATTCACCGGATATTTTTAGATCCAACATTTTGTTAACACGCTAGCTCCCCTATCAGTGCTAAATTGGGATCTTACTACTTTTGAGAATATATGCCAGCTTCCCCATTACCCCTCCCATGTCATTTCTTTCGTATACAAATTGCTAGTGAATAATTCCTGGCCTACCCTTCCACGATTCACCCAGACCTGGGAGAGGGACTTGGGGGTTACTCTGCAACCATCTGATTGGACTAAAGTATTTCAGTACTCTTATGCATCATCGGCGAGTGCCACTGTCCGGGAGACTCACTATAAGATACTGTTCAGACGGTATAGGTGCCTGTCAGTGTTGCATAAAATGCTCCCTAGTGTTCCAGACAGGTCTTGGAGGTGTACTATGGGGGTGGGAGACCCCTTTCACATATGGTGAAGATGCCTTAGTTTACGCTCATTTTGGACTATGGTGCAACTTGTGACTTGATTGTTCTAGGGGAAGACATCCCTGATACTTCAAAATACTGGCTGCTTAATCTGTCCCCATTACCCATCTCTACCTACAAAAAGTCGTTGTCCCGACATCTAATTAATGCCGCTAAGGCTGTAATACCAACTAATTGGAGGTGTACTCCCCATCACCCCCCCCCACCCCTCGACGGCTAGAGAGTGGTTTGCTAGGATCGACCTCTATATGGACATGGAGGAGTATACCCTTTCCGCCCTGGACAGAGGCTCCACCTTTCCACCCTGGATAAGGGTTCCACTTTTACAGCTACCTGGTTCCCATGGCTGTTGTTTAAAGACTCTGATTTATTCAAACAATTGGCTGGATGATCTTCTCTGTGACGACGTGGCCTCCTTCAGGTTCTAGGCTATCCAAATGTTGGTATTGCCTTTCCTATCCCTCCCTACCCCTGTCATTTCCCCCCTTCTTTTTTTCTTTTCTTTTCCTGTGTGTGCTTGTCTTTGTCTCTGTATACCTTTGCCCCCTTTTGGGACTTAACCATGGATACTCCATTTCTTAAATTGCTTAGGACTTGGTTCTTCGGAGTGTTCACCATTTACTTCATTTTGTAAAAACTGCATTCTCATTTGCTGTGTTGTACTATTGATCTGTACATTGTTACTCTTTGGAATTCTAATGAACAATATTTACAATAAAAAAGACCGTACTAGCAGCTCTCCAGTCTCTTTAAATACTGGTGAAACTAGTGTTCATGCAGTTCCTTCTTCATGAGCAGAGGCATCTCCGTTCACCATCACTAGATTTGGAGATTGAAAAGAGGAAAGTTAGTCATATTTCATCTGTTGCAAACAGTATTAGAGTTGAGAGGTGATGTTTCCTATCCCAAGTCTAAATAACAGTGTAAATGTAAAGCTGGTCACTATTTGTGTGCAGTAAACAATTCAAAGATATATCCCTGCATGCAAAGTACACAATTAACTTGACTCCCCCTGCAATCAACATGGTTTTGCCCAGAAGTAACTTTACTCTCTTAGGCCCGGATTCTCACTTGAGAATTTTTCTTGTTCCGAACGTAGTTTTAAGTGCAGAGCTTCTACGCATGCGTAGTAACTCCTCTACACTATCTAGCTAATTTTATATTATGTAAATCGCGTAAATGCGGACTTTAAACAATCTACTTATTGTAAAGTTACGTAGATAGCGTAGAAGAGTTACTACGCACGCGTAGTAGCTCTACCCCTAAAACTACGCTCGGAACAAGAAAAATTCTCAAGTGAGAATCCGGGCCTTAATTTCAAGCTCCTTCTTAAGTCTGAATGAGACCCAAAGTCCTGACTATTTGCGACAGTGATCCCAAATAAGAACTGTTTAACCAAGGTGGATGTTCACAAGGTGACTGCACTGAGGAGTGTGACCTGTCATCAAGCACCACATTATCCACCTAAATGGAACTGGCCCACTCATCCCTGCACCCTACCCGTAAGTTTTGCAAATATATTAAAATATATTCTGTGTTTTATCTAATATTATCTCAGTGGAAGTAAATAACTATTTAAAACCTACTGAAGCAAGACTAAATGGTATTAAAGTGTCTCTAGAAACGTACTGAAATTAACAGCAATCATTTCTCTACCACTGACATTCAACCACTGCCTCCTAGTGTGTGGTACCGACTTAACTACTTATAATAACTAGTCCTGATCACACAAAAGAAACTTTTCTCTGTTATTATACAAATGTAATGTTTACAATAGAAAATCTTGCTTCCAGGGCAGATAGTGATACAAAACAAACAGCAACAACTTATGACTTTACAGTACATGTGTTCTACATATAGCACAGAGATTATAGACAAATAGGTAAAACCTCATTTAGTATTTGTGTCATCATTAATGCATTACTAAAGTTCTAGTTGCTTTTAGCTTTACACTTGCTACTATTTGGAAGTCACTATATTGTATAGTGCACAACTCCCTAGTTCAAAGAAGATTTACTTGTTTACAAAAGCATTTATTTGCCACCTTTTTTCTAATTCTGAAGTGTTCCCACCATTGTTTAATAAAGATGAAAAAGTGATTCCATGACCCATTTCACTAAATCTTTTATATGTCTAATGTACAATAGTATTTTCCAATAAAAAGAAAAAAGTTATTTTGATAGCTGTTTAATTTTAATGGTGTTTCCAGTGCATGCTCTACATGTAGAAAGTCAAAATAAATCAATACTAAAAACTATGTTCATATCACAGGGCTGCATTATCAAATAAAAAAGCTTGTTTTCACAACACATTTTTTTTTTTAATCAATATCCTTCCCTGGGCTGTGGTATAATGACAAGATTGGAACCACTTTGCCCTTTCCAATAAAAAAAGTTATTTTGATAGCTGTTTAATTTTAATGGTGTTTCCAGTGCATGCTCTACATGTAGAAAGTCAAAATAAATCAATACTAAGAACTATGTTCATATCACAGGGCTGCATTATCAAATAAAAAAGCAAAGCTTCACAACACATTTTTTTTTTTAATCAATATCCTTCCCTGGGCTGTGGTATAATGACAAGATTGGAACCACTTTGCCAATCTATATCCATGTCTCAAAGATAACCAGTTAGATGTTCTGTTAGGTAGTATATCATTCTGGACAAGAACGTTTTTGAAATTGGAGCTACATTTGTAACTCATTAGGGGAGGATTCTGTAGAAGTTTACCAATTTTGGGGTCAGTGGCCATAATGTGCCAGTGCTGATTTACTGCTTGTCGGATACTGCTGGAAATGGTAGAATAAGTGTGCAAAAAGCATTCTGTCGGTCTTGGGGGAAGTAATGGATTCACTTAGTAGTGTTTCTCTGTTGAGGCCTAAGCATCTTGTTTTGGCTGCTTTGATTTCCTTATGGTTATATCCCCTTTCCAAAAATCACAGACCCATTTCATCAAGAGCTTTAGAAAGTTTTTTGGAATCCAAAGTAAGTCGTGTTACCCTAATAATTTTCTGTAAATATCAGGATGTAGCCCTGTATAGGTCTGGTTAATGGCCACATCCAAAAAATTGATGCAATGATTGTCATATGTAAGAGTGAATCTCACCGTGCTGTCCACATGATTTAAATCATTAATGAATGTGAGTAATTGGGTTTCCTGCCTGACCAAAGCAAAAAGAAGTCATCGATATAGCGGACGTAATGTTTAATGTAGATTGAAAAAGTAGGGTATTTGCATTCATAATCGAACATGAAAAGATTTGCGTAGGTAGGGGACACATGGGACCCAATCGCCATCCCTTGTTGCTGCAAATAGAATGTGTGCTGAAAAAAGAAAATAGTTTCTGGTGAGGTTGAATCTGAGTAATGTAAGGATGAACTCAATGGGAGGGCCGGACATCGGACTTTTTGCAGGGTAAGTCTGTTTATTTCTTTATTGTTGTGCTCATCTTGTGTAGTCACACCGAAACGACAGTTGTCGGGATACCGCCAGGACATATACCGGTTAGATTTTTTGCTCTGGCTTTTTCTCTGGCCCGTTGTGCTACATATGACTCTTGAGATGTCCTGTTTCATTGGACAGTAATTCTGGCTATAATGGTCAGGCTCACTATGAACTATATAGTGTGATTTAAACCCTCACTTTTTTTGATGCATTCTCCTGCTTTTCATTTATATGGGCAGTGCTGATTTTCTGGTATATATGATATCCCAGATTTCTGTTGCCGGGCTGCATACCTCATATCGGGGCTTCCCTCACCTCGTGGTGGAGATACGACATAGTAATGCATAATGTGGGGGAAAGCCCCCTTTTCGTAAGAGCCGGTGTCGTAAGAAGGTTGTGCACACGTCATTTTTTCTCTAGGAGATTGGGACTTAGGGCTGGCCAAAGGAGTCCAACATAAGATTCGACTTACTGATAAAAAACCTTTTCGGGAAAGTTCCCGAAGACTAGCCCCCACTGATTTGTATGATGTGAGAAGTCATCTAAAGAGTTTATTAGAGAATGGAGGGATTAAAAAAATCAGAAAGCCCCTATGACTTTCCAATTGTGGTAGCTCATAAAAAAAATGGTGACATTCGGATGTGTGTGGACTACAGGACTCTTAATAATTGAACTGTGCCCGATCAGTACACAGCACCCAGAATTGATGAGGCACTTGACTGTCTACAAAGAAGCAAATGGTTCTCTGTGTTAGACGTTAGGCGTGGTTACTACCAAATTCCGATGAGTCCAGAAGATGCTGAAAAGACTGCTTTCATTTGTCCTGAAGGGTTCTTCCAGTTCAAGAGGATGCCACAGGGGGTATATGGAGCCCCAGCCACCTTTCAGAGGTGCATGGACAAAACAGTGGGAGACATTAATTTTCATTAAGTGATTATTTACCTAGATGACTTGATCATTTTTGGGAGAACCTTGAAAGAACATAACAAGCGGCTACTCAAAGTACTCGACCAACTGAAGAGCAAAGGACTAAAGTTATCTTTAGAAAAGTTTCGATATGTCAGAAGCAAGTCAATGTCGGACACATTGTCAGCAGAGAAGGGATCTCTGCTGACCCAGACAAAGTGAAACCTGTGGCAGAATGGCCACGAGTCGACCCACAAAACTAAAAGAATTGAAATCTTTTCTGGGGTTCTGTACGTACTACAGAAAATTTGTTTCAGGATATACCAGATTAGCCAAGTCTTTGACAGAATTGACTAAAGGATACCCCCCTGTGAAGGTGCAAACAGCCAAACATGAGAAGAAAAACTATTTTCGTCTTAATGACCCATTTGCAGAAAGGAGGACAGAGGAGTGCGAAACTGCTTTTAAGAAGTTGAAGGAGAATCTTATGCAACCTCCCGTGCTTGCCTATTCGAATCCAGATCTGCCATACATTCTGCACATAGATGCATATTTTGATGGATTGAGGGGAGTCCTTTATCAGCAATAAGGGGATAAGATGGGACCTGTGCACTATGTGAGCCGAGGGTTAGCGCTCAGTGAGAAGAATTACCCTGTTCACAAGTTGGACTTCTTGGCGTTGAAATGGGGCATTGTGCACCGTCTTCATGATTATTTGTATGGCGTTGTGTTTGAAGTTCATACTGACAACAATCCGTTGACATATATTCAGACCACCGCAAAACTGGACGCCACAGGACATCAATGGCTGGCTTTGGCTGTGTATGACTTCATTTAAAATACCGACCTGGCAAAGGAAACATAGATGCGGATGCTTTGTCCTGGTTGCCTGGAAGGCAAGCCAGATCATCTGAAGAAGAATGGATAGAAATGCCAGCTCCAGAAGTAAGAGGCATGTGCCTTGAAGGAAAAGTGGTGGTACCGCAGAAAGGGCCTATTAAGACATATCACAGGCAGCTCCTATTACCTTTGGGGAGAGATGTCAGGCTGAGAGCCACTCAGTAAGACCCAGTGAGGCCAAAGAAAAAGCGTAGCCTGAGACTATTCAAACGTTGTGGTGATTGTGATCAGCCAGGCCCAAGTAGGAGGGAGTCTGTATCACCTGGAAGTAATTCAACAGAGTCAGATAAAGAATGGATTTATGATGGGAAAACTGTTTCCCTGACCAAGTTTTCTATCCTGAACCAATACAAAGAACTGAAAAAACTGCAAGATTAAATTCTCCATCATCTCAGTTAGATCAGTTGACAAGAACAGTCCCAGAAACTGTGCCAGAAATGTAAATGAAGAAGATAGTTTCCAGGAAGAATTTCAACAAGAGCCACCAGGCTCACAAGAAGGAACATTAAGCCTCTTATGATGCTTACTTATGATACTTTGGGAAGAGCATCAGATATACCTAGAACAGTTCACTCCTATTATGTGTATCCATGGCTGTATTTTAATGGGATGTCTGTGTCATGTATGCTGATGCTTGTAATGTACTAACCCTCCCTTGATTTTTAGGTGGTGCACTAGCATTGAAGTGTCAGAGACCTATGCTAGCACACCAGGGGGAGAATGTAACAAGGGTATCTGACAACCACCAGAGACCTAATATGGCTGCTATGTTTACAGTTACTAAACCTTGTGATGCTGAAGTGAGGAGAAAGGGGAGGGGCTGTCAGCAGTGGGGGATCACAGAGGAGGAGCTAGTTTTGCTGGACACGGATAAGGGGCGGAGCTATGTGTGAAGAGAAAGTGGAGGGAAGAGAGGAGAGAGTGTGAGGAGAGGGAGAAGTGACTTTGATGGAGAGTGTGCCAGAAAGTCAGAAAGACAGATTGTGACAGAAAGTAGAGCTGGTGATGACAGCTGACAGGATCACCAGAGCAATTTTGGTACAACAGTCTGTGACAGGAAAAACGTCAGTCACGGGACCTGAGAACATTTTCAGGAGTGTTCCCAGTGAGAGCCAAGCGAGTCCAACAACGCAGAGGGAGAGTCCTGCATTGGTGAATTGTGAGTGAGCTGTGAGGGACTTCAATCAAGATGGCTGAATAAAGTGGCAAGGGCAGTTATTGAGATCTGTGATCCACAACAGACAGATAAGTGTGATACACACAGAGCACACCTCCATATTGTAACAACACACTGTGAGGCCCAAACTTTCCCTCACTACATTACACTGCAGCCCCTGCCCCAGGAATGATTACAGCACAGCACAGAGGACACATATCTGAGGATACAGACATTGCTCTATGTGATCAGTGGCCCGGGCTACCATCCATGCCAAAGAAAGTGCACCAACGCTACCTATGCTTTTTTGTAAAAAAAAAAAAAAAAAAAGCACAAGAACCAGGAACTCACCCCCTCATCAGCCCTTATTGCAGCCCCCTATATTTTTTCAGCTCTTATTGTTGCCCCCTCATAAGCTTCTTTCCTTATTACAGCCCCCTTATAATTTATTTTATAATTGTGCTTGTAGTGTCCAGCTTCCATGTGTGCCCCTTTAAATTCCAGCCTCCATTGTCTGCCCTTTTTAATATCCAACCTCCATTGTCTGCAACGTGTAATGTCCAGCCTCCTTGTTTGCCCCTTGTAATGTACAGCTTCCATGACTGCCCCTTATAATGTTCAGCCTCCATTGTCTGCCCCTTGTAATGTCCAGCCTACCTGTATTCCCCTTTTAATATCCAGCCTCCATTGTCTGCCCCTTTTAATATCCAGCTTCCATTGTCTGCCCCTTGTAGTGCCCAGCCTTCATTGTCTGCCCCTTGTAATGTCCAGCCTCCATTGTCTGCCCTTTGTAATGTTCAGCTTCCATGTGTGCCCCTTATGTCCAGCATCCATGTCTGCTACATGTAATGTACAGCCTCCATGTGTGCCCCTTATGTACAGCCTCCATGTCTTCTTTTACTTACCTCTTCTCCCATCCTCCGCGGCGCTCCCTCTGTCTGTCCCACGCTGTCTCTCCCGGTCACATGGTGCGGTACTGGCAATACAGGGTTCCTACGGGGAGCCCTGTAGAACCAAATCTGTTGCTATAATGGCAGTGACTGCATAGGTTCGGTCACTGCCATTCCTTTAGGAGCCCTGTATTACCTGTACTGCGCTGTTAAAAGCCCTGCCACATATACAGCCGCACAGGCTTTTAACAAGAAAAACAACAAAGATCAAGTTGTGAGTCGGGTAGGACAGAGGGACAGTCCCCCGAAAGCGGGACGGTCCCGCTTTAATGAAAAATGTTCCAGAACGCCGTTCTGGTGCGTCCGACGAGGAAAAAAAGCACTGGTTATAGTAGATCAGTGTTTAGTTGCTCAGTTTAATGCTGTTTAGTTGTCCAGTTAAATGCATTGAGAGTGAGAGCATGTGAAAGAGGCGCCAGACTTAAGAGAGTGAGACAATTACAATTGTCTATGTTTCTGCATTGTCTTACTTTATTTTATAAGTATTTTCCCATCTGCCCACTCCTTACTGATCATCCCTGTAATAACTTTCCACTCCCTTCTGATTCAACCCATTAATAAAGTGTCCCAATATTGATTCCCTCATCCTCCATGTGTATATTGGGGTTTATTTAACTTAAGTGTGTGATTGGGCAAAAAGGGGTCTCCCGAGTCGATCCTTGGTGTAACAAATAACCTTCCACAGTTTGCGTACCAAAGCGAAGACTCTGTGACCAAGAACAAGAGAGTAAGTACTATATTTGCACTGATAATACCACCCCTTAACAAGTGTAAAAGTAAAGAGGTGTTACATACAAAAGAACAGAAGTGCATGGCTGGGCACACATACAAGGGGCAGAAGTGGATAACTTGGCACATATACAAGGGGCACACCAGATGGCAAGAAAGAATGACTGGAGGCATACAGGTACAGGAAAGGATGACTTGTGACACAGGAAAGGGTGACTGGAGGTAGACGGGGCAGGAAAGAATGGTGTGTGGCATACAGGGGAAAGAAAGGATGACTGGAGGCAAACAATGACAGGACAGTTTGTACTGAGTGGCAATTACTAGGATGCAGTTTGTATTTTATGGTGGCAATTAGTTTAATGGGGTCTGATTTTCAGTGGGGAGGGGGACACAGGTCAGGGGTATAGTTTTTTTTACATAGGTCTTGTATTCAGATCCAGGGTCTGATGTTAATTCAGGGGTCAGATTTTAATTGGGGTTTAAAACCAGGGGGGGGGCTGATATATAATGGGAATAAATCTCTGGTCTAATGTTTAATGGAGGTCAGATCTTGTTTAATTGTCTAATATCTATGAATTATTTATATGCAAAAATCTCATACAATCCTTGCTCTCCTGATGTTGATGGCCAGTGATCTGGGGTTTCACACTATGACCTCCCTTCTAAATATAAAAGATAAGGACATACTAATACAAATAGGTATCGTGGCAACCAAAGCACTGGACCATACATTTCTTAAACTATTGGATAGTTTTTAATCATTTAGCATATCCTACACAAAATTTTCTATAAACCTCAGTCCGGTATGGTAATCCTCCTATTGATCTCAAAAATATCTCTCCAATATACACTTTTTCCAATAACTCAAGTCTCCACGCAGATATAACAATAAATACAAGCTCCTCATAGGGCCTCCAAGGACCCGTAGGAAGTTCCAATTTTTGGATTAAATATATGTATATTTACACAAATATGCAGCAGGGACCACCACAGTTTAGTTGCCAAGGGACCCTCATTTCAAACCTGTGTATAAGTAGTTCTTTGATAACAACTGTATCAGTGTCAAAATCGTGGAAATATAGAAAGATTCCTATTGGGAATGGGTACTATGGCTCTATTTCAACATTCCCAATAGCGAATTGGACTTTCCCCAGTGGGCTGAGGTTAACTGATAGAAACGAAAGGTTAGGGTTAGGCTATGGGAAATGAAGGGTTAAGGTTAGGCAGAGAAGGAAGGTTTGGGTTATGCTGGTAGAAGGGGAAGCTAGGGTAAGAGTTAGAGTGAGGGAAAAATACTACCTGTCACCCTATGGCCCAATTCCGACTCATTTATTTATAAGTTACGTTTATATATTGTTTTTGTTGTTGACTAGAGCTATTTAACATTTCTGGTGCTCAAGTCGGGGTGGTAAGATTAACTTTATATATGACACAGAAATATCATAATCAACACTGCTAGTAGTGCTGTGAATACAAGCCTAGACCATTTTCAACTTACAAACACAAGGCCTAAGTGTTCCAAGTCAAGTGCAAAAATTTTACTGGAAGTATCTGACATTCAGTATACTTGATTAGTGTAACTGTGAGATGCTGTCATGTAGAAGTAATCTAGGGGACTTTCATCTGCCCTGAGCATGGACTGAATCTAAGGTTGAATCTAAGGTCCCTCTAGTACTTCTGTGTGGCAGCACCTAATTGTTTTTCCTATAAAGCCCAGTTTCCACCCACACAATGTCACACAATTACTGGAAGTATGGGAGCCTGAATCAGTACGCGTTAGGTACTTGGGACCGGAACCAGAACTCTGGAAGCAAGGGTATTTAGGCACTTTGAACGTGTATGTACCCAATGTGATCATGCTGTGCATGCGTACACATGGCTGTTATGCATTGAAATATGATTGATTCCATGTCGAGCCGGTCTCCGATGGCAGGTTACGATGACCCACCGTGGTACATGGTCTACAAATAATGGACAGGGGAGGTATTTAAATTGGCTAAGCCCTTATGTATAATGCTCCATTATGAACCAGTCCCTTACGCGCAGGTGCATGTGTGTAAAAGTTAAGGTAGGATTCAGGACACAGAAGTGGGAGGGGTGCATGGGTAGTGTAGAATTGCATGCATGTTATGTCCATTACATACTGCAGGACTTACGAGCATTGGCCCGGATCCAGAACTACGCCCGTCTGTGGAAGATTTTCTGAAAGATAGCTACTGCGCATGCGTAGTAGCTATTGTACGTAATCTACGTATCATTTCGATACGTAGATTGCGTATATGCGGTCTATTTTTATCTGGATCTGGTCTGCGAAAACGGCCCTTTTTGCAGTCTGTGCACTTACACATGAGAGCGTCGCTATTGAAACACATCTGAGATTCTCCAACAGCAGCGTGCAAGGATGAGGTATTTACATTTTGCAGTCTAGGGGTGACCTACACTGTGCTCAAAGATCTATTGTAGCTTGTAAGTCTAGCCTGTAATTTAACTAAGAAAGTTTGCCCACTTGTGAACTTAACCTTGCCTCTTCATGAAAGAGTCATTCCTCTAAACCTTCTAGAATATCTGGTCTTGTGCATTGCAGTGGCTGTGATGCTTTTGTTTTGCATGAAACTATTTGGAAACTCAGGTGTTGTCCAATCTGTCAGAAAATTTATTTTTTGCGGGATGAGATAGCTAGAATGCATGGTGAGATATGCAGGATGTCTGTATCTTTGATGCCACCATTGCCTCAGGGAGTTCCCAGGAGGCGTACTGGGTGGACTATGGTTAAGAATGCAGGTAAGAAGGTTCCACTTGCGCAAGAACACATTGCAGCACTTGGAGGGCTGGAGTGTATTACAGCAGGTAATGTAGAGCATGAGGTGTTGAGGGAACCTGATGGGTGGAAAAGGGAATCCCTGAGAAGGTCTGCACTTCTTGAAGGGGATTCTATTGATTCTATTGTTAGGAGTATCCGGCTGGAAAGAGGTTCTGAAATTAGGAATCAGGTAAAGTGCTTGCCTGGAGCTACAGCTCCATTGGATAAAAAGTGCATTTTAAATATTCTAAAGACAGTGAGCAAGGAAAGGGAAGTTTATGTCATTATCCACATTGGGACAAATGACTTGGTCAATGCTGGAGTTGTGGCTGTTAAAGATGAATTTAGAAACTTGGGAACTGCTCTTAAGCAGGTGGCAAATACTGTAACTTTTTCTGAAGTGCTGCCAGTACACAGATTTGAAGAAGGTAGAATGATGAGCTTTAGTGACTTCAATCTGTAGCTTAGAAAAGTGTCATGAGGAAGGATTTGGGTTCATAAAACATAGTCATGCCATCTGGCAAAACAGAAACCTGTATAAAAGTAATGGCTTGCACCTAACTTGGGCACAGATATTCTAAGTGAGCAGTTTGAATGCTTTATTAGAAACCATTTAAACTAGGAGAGGGGGGCAGTGATACAAATAATAAAAATAGCTGCTCCCCTAACCAAGAAATGTTGTGTGGCCAGTCAATAGTGACAGATAGCATAGCCACAGCAACTTATGTAAAAGAGAAAAGAAAAAGCAATATAAACATATCTAGCAATAATAATAATAAACTGCACAATAGAAGATTTATAATGCAACCTCTCAGAGCAATGTGTGCAAATGCTAGGAGCTTAGAAAATAAAATCCCTGAACTAATTGCAATAATGTCAAGGGATAATTTGGATTTGGAATCATGGTGCAATGAAAATCATGACTGAGACCTAGCTATACCGGGTTATAATTTATTTAGGAAGGATAGAGTAAAGAAAAATTGGAGAAGGCATATTAATGTATAAGGAAGGGTTACATTCAACTTTAATAGGGAGTATTGGAAACAAAAACTTAGTAGGTTATTCTTCGTACTGGAGTGATATATTGGCTACCAGGGCAATATGAGGAAATAGACAATGGGCTTGATCCAGAACTACGCTTCGAAGCGATTTTACACGTGGCGGAGACATAAAATCGCTGTTTAGAACGCACTGCGCATGCGCACCATAGAAATTACGCACACTCTTGTAGTGTAATTGTGAACGTATGGGCAATTCACGTATGTGTCACGTAAATACTTACGTGCCAATTTTACGTGAGTTAAGAATATGTTCGTTTTACGTGAAGTAGGTGGAGGTTTATATGTAGAGTGTACAGTATGGGCGTGCTAAGCGGCGTACATTCACGTAGTCTATACGTCCGTTAGTGGACGTACGCTGTTACGCGAGAAAAAGTTAAGGTAGGGTTTGGGAAGCGTATCTTGACAAAATACGTCCGTGCAAGGGGTGTGCCGAGGGGAGGGTAGCGAACTTACGTGCACGAAAATACGCTCCGCAAATAAACGTACGCCACACGTAGTTCTGGATCTACCCCTATTTCTTCAATTCCATGGCAATCATGCTCTCCAATGTCTTATTGCAAGACATTGCTAAAATGGCATTAAAAGGGGAGGTAATAATCATGGGAGATTTTAATCTACCTGATGTAAACTAGGGTGAGTCTTCAGCAAGCTTCACTAGAATTGGGGACATTTTAAATTCATTGCAGGGAGTGTCCCTTAAGCAACTGGTGAGAGAGCCCACTCGCAAATTTGGTACTTACAAATGGTGATAGTATCTCAGAAGTAAGTGTGGGTGATATCCTAGGATCCAGTGATCATCCAGCAATATGGCTTAGTATAATGACTGAGAGAAACACTAACCACACAAAGACAAGGGTGCTAGACTTTAGGAAGGTGGATTTTGGGGAAATGTGTAAGTGATTCTTTGGCAGAGTGGAGGCACATGACAGGAGTACAGGAGCAGAGAAGAAATAAAAAAAAATGCATTATTAACAGCAACAGACCTTTGTATAAGAAAGGTTAAGAAAAACACCAGAAAAAGAAAGCCAATGTTGTTTACAAAACAGGTAGAAACTATAGTGAAACCAAAAAGGATGGTCTTTCAGAATTATAAGCAAACTCAAAATAATGATGACAGGGAGGAGTATTATGCAAAGCCAAAGGAGGCTAAAAAGGTTATCAGAGCAGCAAAGGCACAAACTGAGGAAAAACTAGCCCCTTTGGTACGAAAAAGGGACAAAAGCTTTTTTAGCTATATAAATGAAAGGCAAAAAACTAAAGAGGGTATAGTAAGGCTCAAAACAGAGAGTGGGAGTCTTGTTGAGGGTGAAAGGGTTATGGTAGATCATCTTAACAAGCATTTTTGTTCAATATTCACAAAAGAAAGAGAGGGGAAGGGACCACCTTTAAATGGGAAGGGAATACAATGGGGGGAAATTATTATTACTTTCACTGATAAGCAGTTATTAAAAGAACTTTCAAAGCTGAAAGTGGATAAATCATTGGGACCAGATGAGATACATCTGAGGATATTAAAAGAGCTTAGAGGGGTGCTGGCAGAACCATTAACTGATTTATTCAGTCAGTCACTAATAAGTGAGGTAATTCCAGAGGACTGGAAAATAACAAATTTTGTCCCTCTGCATAAAAGTGGAAGTAGGGAAGAAGCGTCAAACTACCGACCAGTGAGTCTAACATCAGTAGTAGGGAAATTGATGGAAACACTGTTAAAGGAACAAATTGTACAGTATCTGAAATCCAGTAACTTACAGGATCCAAGCAGCATGGATTCACTGGGGGAAGATCATTCAAACAAATCTTATAGAATTTTTTGACTGGGTCAGTAAAGTATTAGATGAAGGGGGAGATGTTAACATAGCTTACTTAGATTTTAGTAAGGCTTTTGACACTGTGCCACATCGCAGGCTGTTAAATAAGCTGGAAACTTTGGAATTGGACTTAAAGATAGTTTCATGGATACGATCTTGGCTACAGGATAGACAACAGAGGGTTGTAGTAAATGGAATCCCTTCTGGAGATGGTAAGGTAACCAGTGGAGTACCCCAGGGTTCTGTACTTGGACCAGTGCTATTTAATATTTTTATAGGTGATATTGCTTGCGGTACTGAGGGGAAAATAGGCCTTTTTGCAGATAACACAAAGATATGTAACAGGGTAAACGCGCCAGGTGGGGTACACAAAATGAGAGATGATCTAGGTAGACTGGAGGAATGGTCAAGAGTGTGGCAACTGCAGTGTTATGCCAAAAAATGCAAAATCATTCACTTGGGGCACAAAAACCCAAAAGTTCAATATATCATTGATGGCATTACATTAGAAACTACTTAGGAGGAAAGGGATCTAGGAGTCATTATATCATGTGACTTAAAGGTAGCTAAGCAATGTAACAAAGCAAGTCAGATGCTTGGTTGCATAGGGAGAGGAATTAGTAGCAGAAAGAGAGAAGTAGTCTGATGCCCCTTTATAGATCGTTGGTACGCCCTCACCTAGAATACTGTGTTCAGTTCTGAAGGCCATATTTTCAGAAAGACATAAATACATTAGAGACTGTGCAAAGAAGAGCAACTAAAATGATCCATGGCTTGTGTCACAATAACATACCAAGAAAGGCTAGAGGAAATAAACATGTATAACTTGGAGATTGAAGGGAGAGAGGGGATAAGATTGCAGCTTTCAAATATATCAAGTGTTGTGACCGGCTAGAGGAGGGGGCATTTACAAAGAAAAAGAAAGAAAGAGGTGTAGTAGAACACGGGATTATGAATATAAACTTGAGGGTGGTAGATTCAAAGGAAGTGTGCGGAAAAATTACTTCACTGAAAGGGTGATGAGTGGAATAGCCTCCCATCTGAGGTGGTTGAGGCTAACACAGTAGAACAGATTAAACATGCTTGGGATAAATATAAGAATATCCTAAATCTCAAACTAAATTGAAGGTAAATAGGGTCTAGGGTCAGATGGATGGGCCATGTGGCTCTTATCTGCCATCACTTTATAGGTTTTATGTTTCTCTTAAGTCTGGATGAACATGGATTCACATACATTCAACAGTGTCAAAAAGCAACTGTACTCCTGCCTAAATACACAGAATTTAAAGAAAATACTGAAGTCTGGATCCAATCCCAAGGTTTCTTAGGAATATAGATAGAAACATATACAAGAGAAATTTTGATTTCTTCATATCTTCAGTTTTAAAGTTGTCTGTCAACAGATCCAGGGCTGATATATTCTGCCTACTGATGAGGTCATGGACTGCCCCATATTTGGAAGCCCATAGAGTACAGAGCTGAGCATAACAATAGCCTTTTATATTTAGTATCAAGGGCTACTGCTCTGCACACAATCTCTTTGTTTCAGGGCACAGTGCATTTGCAAGGGGACAGTCCCAAGAAAAATCAATGTTCTCCCATGCAGTCTTTGCTTTGGCAGTAACCATTGTGTCCTTCGCTGCGTAAAGCTGGTTGATAGTGTTTGGAGATCACAAGTCTGGCTTAACTATATCTAGTTGGTGTTTACTCAAAAAGTTGCTCATGTTTGGTAAAATCAGGGTATATCCAAAATGTAAAGGAAGAAGCTATCACACATCTCAGCCAAGCCTCATCCATAGAGGAACAATGCAAAGGGGAACATGGAATTCCTACTCTCACAAATATTGCAAATGCAGTAAGAAAGTTAAAGGCGATGTTGGAATATTAGGTATGCACATTTAATCTGTAGACTTTATGTACTGTGTGTGATGTGAAAAACTGACCTGAGCTTGCCTAGTTTGTTGCACCTTTTTCTATACTAACCACTTACTAATGGAGTATATAAAAATAAAATACAAAAAAATTCTAAAAAGATATATAAATAGATTAACAATATTAAATATTTTTATATTGGATATATAAACAATATAACATACATACTGGATCTTGCCTTCAATTAAGTCACTGTAAATATTGAAAATCTCCTTTATGGATATGTGTGTGTTTAAATAGAATTTTAGCTACACTTTTCCATTTCTGACCATCTTATTGGATGTCTATGCATCGTGTATCTGAACTGCCAATGCGGCAACAACAAGGATGCATCTATCCATGTGTATCGCAAAGCTGAGCAAGGACAATTTTTTTTACTTAAAAAAGAAACCTTATGTTAACATCCTGGTGGAATTTTAGCAATCTATATAGATTGTATTGAGAGAAAAGAGACTTTGCTCAAATTTCATAATAAAGCACACATACGCAAGCAAGTTGCTAAACATTTTATCTATGTTTTGTTTTATTTAAAAAATGCAAGTAAAAATGTTGTCTGTATGTGCTTATATGTATACTAAAAGCATATTTTTAAATCTTCATATATATGCTAATTACATAGCAGCAAACAAATATATAAGGCAGTAAAAAAAACAAAAAACACAAATAAACGTTTATAAAAAGATGGGATTCATTCATTCATGAATAATGTATTTATTAATGGAAGGGAGATAAATCATCACATGATACTTACCTTCATTTTTTTTATTCAGTGACTGCCCTGATGCCACTAATAAATACAAGCAGTAGACTCACACTTATTTTACTTTTACAATTAAAAATGCTATATGCATAGGGGCTAATGCAGAACTGTACATAACAGTAATAAACATAGTTGCCAACTTTCCCTGAATATCAGGGAGACTCCCTGAAATGTGGGTGATCTCCCTGACTCCCTGAAGTGTTTGACAATCTCCCTGATATTGATTTAATTCCAGAAGGCATTGCTGTATGATGACAGAATGTAGATATTGTGTACAATTTCCCTGCATTGAGGCCTACGGAGGCAGCCATTTTTATGGAGGACAGGATGTAATCAAAGACTGGTAGTTATCTTTAATCTTTTTAATAAAGAAGTATTTATTCACTGA
Source organism: Limnodynastes dumerilii (assembly GCA_011038615.1). Classification (NCBI taxonomy): domain Eukaryota; kingdom Metazoa; phylum Chordata; class Amphibia; order Anura; family Limnodynastidae; genus Limnodynastes; species Limnodynastes dumerilii. The sequence continues at coordinate 100,620 of WWET01003624.1, forward strand.
TAATTTAAAACTGAATAAATACTTTGGAGTCATTTTTATTGAGAAATAGTTTTCCTGGCAGTTCTAGAAACACCCTTGGGTGGAGCTGTCCACAGGACACACCCCTTTAGTACAAGACACACCCCTTTGGTAGTACAGGACACACCCCTTTGGTGCAGCGCCTTGATAGTGCTATCACAATCTCCCTGATATTCCTTAACAAATGTTCACTGTGGCATAAATCATGTTGAACTGCACGGGGAACCTAGTTTAAAATGTGTAAAGGGAATTAGTTAGGAGCTCAACTCTAAAGCTGGGTTCACATTACAGAATTTTCACCCGATTATTGCACAGATCACACAATAACTGAGTGTTTGGAATTATAGTGGATTGAATCCTGAGTAACAGTAGTGACCATTTTACACATGCTGTATGCTGAATACGGCCGCATTCATCATGTGTACATTGGCAAGATACCAACTTCCAGAATGGATCTGGATCCTCAAGACCCAGATTTCTGTGCTGGAAGTTGTTCTGATGACAGGGCAGGGCTGCTTGCTTAAAGCATGTCTGCATGGTGGGAGGAAGTGGAACACAATAACATGTTTTGCATTGAATGGCGATATTAACCACCGTCCCCATTTCAATGCTTTCCTGGGAGTGCAGGAACACTAAATATGTGAGTCTCCCACACCAAATGCTGCAAGGGGCAAAAAGTGTGAGATCAATATAAAAATAAAGGCAAGGGGCCGGGTACTCATTTAGGAAATCCAGCTGACTTTTGTACACTACTTACGGAAATCAGCTGAACATTGGTACTGCACATGTATTCCGTACGGAAATTGGCTCCCACAAGGGAGCAGGACCACTTACCATGCGTATGAGATGTGCTTGGTGGATTATGTTAGGCATTTAAATTGTACAGTAAGGGCTGGGGTCAGCCATTATGTACGATCCTCTATTCCACACGCATGAAGATGTGTCCGGAATAGTTAAGGTAGCCCCCAGTACACAGATTCACTATCTGCACATAGGAGAGCAGAGGGAGTGCCCTGCTCTCCTATGTGCGGTAACGTCATTAAGAAAATCCATACGTTACCCTCCATTGCAGAGGTTACATATGGAATTTCAAAGTAAATCAGGATCAGTCCCAAAGTGATAGCTATTGTTTTCTATAATTATCTCAACACTTATTTTAATAGGGTAATGAATTAATGTGGGTGATAATATAGAAATAATAAGTTCCTTGAAATA